>QJPP01001787.1:0-289328 GCA_003996215.1 Jaltomata sinuosa | reverse complement strand
GGGGCCTCGTTTTTAGACAAGAACAACGCATGCTTGCTATAGACACTAAAAAAACTTTAAAACAACAACCTAAACATGCCGGTTCTACTAGATAGCACACCGTAGGGAAAAGAAATCGGCAACAAAAACCCTCGGTGGTGACTCACAGGTTTCCCAACACCCTCAACTTAGACTCATGCATTGTCCCCAATGCATATATGCGAAAGCTAAAAACTGTGAGAATAAAGGAATACCTGTGAAGTCGATATGACTCAAATTCCGGAATGATGTTGGAGACCGCCTGGTTCTCCAAAATAAGAGAACTCGATGGAGTACTTGTGTGCGCCAACCTCATGTTGCGCTCCAACTTCCTCTTTTATTGGCTCCGCAGCTAGTCGTAACCGCTTCTTCGCTCTTTCTTTGTAGATTCTCTTGCGGTGTTTTCGTTTCCTTGAGCTATTTACACCGCTTTCCGCCACATGCTTCTCTTTTCGCGGCATCCTTCTCACAACAGCTAGCGTCTCGACCAAACACTTCTCCTCAAGGTGCACATCCGCAGGAGCTTCCTCAACAGCATTGATGACCGCGACCACCCTCATGTCACTTGGTTGCTTCATCAATTTAGACACATCGAACTTGACCACTTCATTGTTCAATCGGAAGGTCAGTTCATTTTTCTCCATGTCAACCAACACTCTCGCCGTAGCTAACAATGGTCGTCCCAAGATTATGGGAACTTTGAAGTCCACTTCGCAATCCAAAATCACAAAGTCAGCTGGGAAGATAAGCTTACCGATCTTTACTAGCACATCAGACAATATCCCTACGGGTCGCTTTACCGAACGGTCAGCCATCATCACTCTCATGGACGTTGGTTTAGGAGCTCCCAAACCCAATTTGTCATACACTGCTAGCGGCATCAAATTTATACTAGCACCAAGATCACACATAGCTCTTCCGAAGTTGAGCTTCCCGATAGTACATGGAACAGTGAACGCACCTAGATCTCCTTTCTTTTCCACTAATGATCTAGAGGAAATAGCGCTGCAGTGATGGAGGTTGTCTTCCGGCTCAAAACTTACCGTCCTCTTCTTTGTGATCAAGTCCTTCATGAACTTGGCATACCCGGGCATTTGTTCCAGAGCTTCCACCAATGGTATGTTTATTGAAATCTGTTTTAACATGGTCATGAAGTTCAGGAACTTACTATCGTCAGCTTTCTTCTTCAACCTCTGGGGGAAAGGGGGTGGGTGTCGAAACATCATAGTTGGAAGCTATTCAGCTTCCTTGCGTTTCTCTGCGGGCTTTGGCGTTTCCTCCTCTACCGCCTCTTTATCATCCACACTATCATCTTGAGCATGAATTACCGGATGTGATTCCGGTAATACTTTTCCGCTTCTTGTGGTGATCGCCATACAGCTTGCATCATTCTGCGGATGAGTGGTGTCGCTCAGCAAAGTACCTATTTTCCTTGGGTTTAGAGATGCCGAGATGTGACCCACTTGCTGCTCTAGTTGCTTGATCGCGGTTGAGTGTGACTCCACTACCAGACTCAATGTTGATAACTCATTCCGTATTGCCTTTACCCCAGAGTCCGTTGATTCCACCTTAAGCAGTATCTTTGCCATCATGTTCTCAAGTTTGGACGTCTCAGTTTCGCTGCCAGTTTTGTCCCGATTGCCAGGTGGTATATACAACCCACCTCTATCGGAGTTGTTCCTCCAGCTTCCTTGGTCGCGATTTTTGTAGCCACCATTCTCATAGTGGTTTGGATAGTTCCGACCTTGGTTTCCTTGGCCATTGGCTTGGAAACCCCCCACGTAATTCGCGTCCTCAGTCTCCATACCTTGGGAACCCACAGCTTGTACCTTCTCTATATTTCCTGACGTCAAGTGCCTTGTCAGGAGATCTAACTGTGTTTTAAGATGCGCCATGTCTTGGTCGCGCTCCTCCTCTTTCCTTCTCTGCTCTGCTGACATGCCAACTGTATAGGTGCTAGCTGCAACCTCTGAATCTCGTGTGTGCCAGGCCCTGTTGGTCTTGGTGAGCCTGTCTAAAATAGCTGTGGCGTCGGCAAAAGTGCGACCCATAAACGCTCCACCTGCTGCGTTATCCAATGTCGGCTTGGTAGCCGAATTTAGTGCCCGGTAGAATGTCTGCATCAAGAATTCGTTGTTCAGCTGATGGTTGGGGCACTGTGTCAGCTTCTTCTTAAATCGCAACCAGGTCTCGTGCAGTGCTTCGTGCGGTTGCTGCCTGAAGTTGCTGATTTCGTCCCTCAACTGTATCATCCGAGAGGGAGGAAAGAACCTTTCTAGGAAAGCTCCTCTCAACTCTCCCCACGTTGCGATAGAGTCGGGGGTCAATTCTGTCAACCATAACGCTGCCTTATCAGACAGAGACAACGGAAACAACCTAAGCCTGATCGCAGTCTGACTCACTCCTGGCAGTTCGAACGACTTGCAGATGCCCACGAAATTCATTAAGTGCTGGTTTGGATCATCCCTAGCGATACCTCGGAACACTCCTCTCAAGTTCAGCAACTGAATCATCGTGCTAGTGATGTTGAACTTGGCTCCGGGCGGTAGCGGTGGAACAATGATGGCGCCAGTAGCGCCAGCTCCATCTAATTCGAAATCCTCATCCTGCAGACCACCAGCATTCAGATTTTGTTGGGCCTGCAGTTCGGCAGCGAGCCTTGCTGCCTCTAGTTCTGTGGCCATATTCCGCCTCAAAGTTCTAGCGAGCTCGGGATCGTAAGGTAGTATTGGTTCACCCGAGCTTCGGGTACTATGCATGCACAACTTTGTACCCTGTCAAAACAAAAACAACAAACAAACGTAAAGCAGGAAATTATAACAAAAAGTCAAATAGACACACCAGACTTAATCAAAAACCGTATTCCCCGGCAACGGCGCCATTTTTGATAACGCTCAAACTATACCTCAATTTAAGAAGCGTAAGCGATCGTTGTCAAATATATAACCCAACAAGGTTGGGGTCGAATCCCACAGAGAATATGGTGATGATTAAGACTTTAGTGAAGTATGTGACTAGTTGTCAATCGTTTCCAGTAACTAAAAGGGGGGTTTTGTAATCAAATTGTAAACAAAACAATAATAAACGTAGGAGGTTAAATCAGTATGAGAGAATGCGAACTAGGGACGTGGTTACCATGGCGTTGTAACAATGTCGATTCTAGGCTTAACCGGGTTCTTTCTATATGAATGTCACGATGTGATTGCGTCAATTGTATCGTCTAAACGTCTCTCGACCAAATAAACAAATTTCCTTTTATCTTCTCTCGATCTCAAAAAGATGTGCTTTTTAGCTCTCAATCCTAACATCAAGTAGATTAATCCAGTTACGGCATTAATCTTTAAGACGAGAGTTGGTAGTCTCGAATCCTTGTTGTTAATCAAGTTTCCCGGTTTTAATCTCTTTCTCAAGCAAATTAAACCTAGGCATGTTCTAATGTTTGCAACCCACTAGAAAACGTGACATAATGTATGATTAACAACGTGACAATACATAAATCGAACCCAACGCTACCCGGAATCTATATTGCTACGTTTGCCATGGCTCCCACAACCCTAGTTGCGGGAGTTTTAGTTAATCATGCTATAAAGAAAAGAGAAGAGAATTGAATTCATAATAAGGAGAAGAAGTTCTTACAATATAATGAAAACCAATCTTCAATAATCCAATAACAAGAAAAACCAAGAACTCACGAACACGAATTCAAGAATCCGAAAACGTGTTGTTGCTCTCAAAAAATGACTAAAAACTATTCTAAAACTATTGGGTGTCTTCTAATTACATAAACCTATCATAGGGTATTTATAGGAGTCAAAGAAACCAAATCCAAAACGGGCTAGGAATCCCCAAAACGCGGGTCGCCGCCTCACGCCACTGCCTAAGCGTGACGGTCAGGCTTGACGGACCGTCAAGGCAGTGACGGACCGTCGCCTGGGCCGTCACTGCTAGGCAGTGATGCTGCCTTAAGTTGACGGTCCCAGTGACGGACCGTCAGCCTTGTGACGGGCCGTCACTCAGGCCGTCACTCTTAGGCAGAATGTTGTTTTTCGCGTACTTTCTTCCGTTTCCGTGTTTGTTTCCATTTCCTATAAATACAACATAAAAACATCAAAAACAACAACGGTTGCTTGAAAACGCACGATTGTTCTTAGTAAAAAGGAGTCGAAAGTGACGTAAATTAGCGTCACATCAATGGCTAATCTATACCCATACCCTTGAATAATTAGAGGAGATTTTAATGTTATTTTATCTTGGGAAGAACAGTTGAGAGGCCTCCCATTTTTTTTTACCAAAAACAGAAGATTTTGCCAATTGCAATAATGAATGTGATATTTTTGATATAGAGTACACTGAAAGCACATATACTTGGTGGAATGACAGAACTTATGAAGCTTGTATTTCAAAAGACTAGATAGAGTCCTCAACAATAAGAAATTTCTAGATATCTACCCTAATGTTACTGTGAAATATTTGATCAACAAAAGTTCTGATCACTCCCCTTTGAAAGTTCAATGCTCATTGAACATGGGGATCATTTAAAAACCCTTTAAGTTTTTGAAATTCTGAATTAAGCATGCAAATTTCATGGAGATAGTAAGACAACACTTGTGTGCAATCGTTGAAGTCAACCCTTTCCATATTCTGCACTATAATCTCCAAAAGTTAAAAAGAGCTTTGACGAAATAGAGCAAGGAGGCTTATGATAACATTTTTTAAAGAATTGAAACTCTGAAGGAGATTCTTCAAGGACAGAAGATCCAATTTGATTTGTCTCTAACTCAACAAAACAGGAAAAGTTTACACAAAACACAGGCTAATTTGGCAAGATATCTTCACCAAGAGTAGGAATATTGGAGATAAAAAGCTGGTATGAAATAGTTTGAGTATGGGGATAGAAATTCCAAGTTTTTTATGCTTATGTAAATGGTAGAAGAAAAATACTAAAATTAAACAAAATACAAAATGCTGAGGGGGAATGGATAGAAGATCAAACAGAATTAGAAAATGAAGCTATTAGGTTTTTTCAAAACCAGTTCACAGAAGATTGTTTTCCTACATACTAAAAGAAACACCAAAAATGATAGAAGCAAAACAAAATGAAGAACTCTTAAAATCACTGGATGAAGCAAAAGGAAAAGAGGCAGTGTTTTCTCTTAATGGTGAAAGTGCTAGTGGCCCAGATGGATTCACAGGTTTGTTCTATCAAACTTGTTGGGAGATCATTAAGAATAATATACTAGCCGTGGTACAGACTTTTTTTTGGAGTCAGGAGTTATCAAGATTTATCACTAACACAAATATGGTACTACTCACACAGTATTTTTGGAATTTTTTTTGAAAAAACACCATTGATAAGAAGAGCAGACATTGGGTGAGTTGGGACACCTTATGTATTCCAAAGGGGAAGGAGGTGTGGGTTTCAAATCTATTTTTGATGTTTCTAATGCTCTATTTTGTAAATTGTGGTGGAACTTAAGGAACGGACCTTCTTCATGGGGTGATTTTATAATTAACAAGTACTATAAGAAACTCCATCCGGTAGTGGCTTAAAGCAGGCGAGCCTCCACCATATGGAAAAAACTAATCACTGTTAGGGAGCTCATAGAACATCAAATTTGGTGGAAGATAAAAAAAGGTAATTCTAGCTTCTGGTTTAATGATTGGACCACTATGGGTGCACTGTATCACATTATTACAGAAGCAGGTCAGGAAGAAAGATAAGTTGGGAAATTCACAGACTCACAAGGGTGGAATGAACAAAAAATAGGAGAATACCTTTCTGAAGTCTATGTTCTATTTATTTGGAAGAACATTCCACCACCTCAGCATTCTAGCAGATTAGATAAGCCAGTACTAATGCTTGAGCCCAATGGAAAGTTCTTTGTTAAGAGTTCATGAGAGTACATTAGGCAGAAGGATTAGGAGGAAGACATCTTTATTTTAATGTGGAGAAAGAGGTTACCTTTTAAAATATTTTTATTTTTATGGAGGATATGAAAATTCAGGGTGCTAGTGGATGATGTGATGCAAAGAATAGGGATAAATATTGCATCAAAGTGTTGGCATTATACTCAACCTACTTCAGAGACTATGTCTCACTTCTTTCTAACCTCTTCTGTAGCTTTAAAATTGTGGAGATTGTTTGCTAATTGTGCAGGTATTCATCTAGAAGGATTACAACTATCACAAGTAGTCATTAAATGGTGAACAACTAATTGTTGTCCAAAATTGAAACAACTTATGAGGGCTGTACCAGTTGTTATCATATGGCACTTATGGAAAAGAAAAAAACTGTTTGAAGCATGGAAGGATAACATCCTACAACAGTTTAGTGATCAAATTAATTCTGACCTATAAAAGCTTGAGAGAACTATTTACCCAAGAGTACAAGATTTGCCTACAGTATGGTCTAACATGGTGATGTATCTGGAAAATTACAAACCAATATTGTACTATTTTCCAGTCAGATGGTAGCCAAAAGAAGGAATTCTAAAATGCAACACTGATGGTGCATCTAGAGGCAATTCGGAAAAAAATACATATGATTTTTGTCTGAGAAATTCTGCTAGTGATCTAGTGTATGCACATGGGGAGGAACTATAGGAAGGCACTAACATAGAGGCAAAAACTATAGCAATAAGAGAAGCTTTAACACATTGTGTAGAAGGTATAAATCAAGTTTGCTTGGAAACGGATTCACTAGTGCTACTCAAAATCCTCACTAAGGTGTGTGAAGTCCCTTAGAATATTGCAGTTATAGTGGAAGACATAAGGGGAATATTTCAGGTATGTCAGGTTCAAATCTAACATGTATTAGAGAGGCTAACAATCTAGCTGATTATATAGCAAACTTGGGTTTTGATCATTCAGGCAGACTTGTATATAATCTTTCTCAGAATTACCAAGTCAAGCAAAGAGAATAATGAACCTAGACAAACAACAACTGCCTACTTTGAGAACTAACACTACTAAAAAAAAGCCTAACAAGAGACAATCAAAAGAGACGTTGTACATCACTTTTTTGGCCAAAAGCGATGGACTCACTTTTGTGGAAAAGTGATCAGTAGCTTTTATAAATGCGATAGACACCATCGCTTAATAAGCGATGGACAACGAGGCAAAGCCAAAAGCGATGATTTTTTTTAAGAAAGGGACGTTGTCTGTCGCTTTGTTCTTGAACTTGAAGAACAAAGTGACAGACAATGTCACTTTTTCTGGTAACTTTTTTAAAAAAAGCGACGGACAACATTATTTTTTCTAGATTTTTTTTAAAATTTCCTGAAAAGTGACAGACAAAAGAGATCCTGTCCGTCACTTTTTTGTATTTTTTCCAGACGCAGAAACCTACATTTTCAAGATGCACTACCAGCCATTTATAAAACAAATTCAATATAGTCCAAAACTGTAACACCCCGGAATTTGATTCAGCTTTTAAACTTAATATATCTGAAAATTTTAAACTTCCCAGGTATCACAAGCCCAAACCACGAGCCATGGATTGAACCACGAGCTGTGGAATGGACTCGTGGAAACAGTTCTGCAGACCCCCTCCTCAGGTCTGAGAACCACGAGTCGGGTTCATTAGTCGTGGATGGTTCCACGGTTCATGGAACCAGCTCATGAAAATCAGACTGAGGCTTAGGTCTAAACCACGAGAAAGAACCATGAGTGATGGTTTGGTCTACGGGTCATAGACTCCACTCGTGGAACCTGAAGTCGAGTTTTAAATCAGTTCTTTTCTAGCTTTTATCCAGGGTTATTTTTGTAATTATCCACCCTTTTAACTCTTAAGTGAGGTCATTTTGGACTCTTTTAGTAGGGTTTAACCCCTAATTAGCCTAAGTCCCCTCCAAACTCTCATTCATCTTCCTAAAAAGTGGAAAGGGTCTCTCAAACTTCAAGCTCCAAGTTCCAAGTCTCCATTTCTCTTAATCCTTGATATAGAAAGCTTCAATTTAGGTATGTGGGTATTCAATAAGGGATTCCTTTCACTCTTATGCCCAAAACCCTCAAGTTCTATTTTGATTTATGAATTCGTGGAATTAGGGTTCTTGCCCAAATTGGGGAAATCTTTTGGGTTCAGTTTTAAATCATCAATTCAAGGTTTCTCATTACTTACCCATGATTTATTTGAGATTTATTAAGTGTTTTCAAAAGTCCATGCATTAAAGATGAATTCTAGCACATTTTCACCAATTCATATTTTTAAGTAAAATTGACATGTCTAGATAACATGGCCTCAAGTGTTAAGAAATTGCATGCCAAATTCTTCAAGTTATGAATTTAGAAAGAAAAGTATGTTTTGAATTATGGCTATGCTAAGGTTTAAGACTTATGATTTGAGATTGGCATGACATCAAATATGTCCTTATGTTTTTTGAACAGTTTTGGCATCAGATATGTCACAAGTATATCATGATCTATATGTATGTTTTGGGAGTAGTATTTAGCACCGAGTTGGATAGGGTAAGCGTACCCTCAATCCCAGAATTACGTGCCCCCGTAGCTTGATTAGCCCCTCAGTTGGGCATTAGAATTAGTGATCACGCCACAGTTATGCCTTTATACCCTGGCAAGGTATATTGGGTCCTTTCAATGGGGCAGATACATCGGATTCCATGTAGCTCACATAGTCTATGTTGATTAGAGAACCTCCCACTGAAATAGTTTCAAGCTTTTAAATGTATTGGCTCTTTGCCTTCAGATTTCAGAACTTCTATATTACTTATGATTTCTAAATATGATTTGTTTATGATATTGCATTGAGTCCTTTATATTGCAGCTTTTACCATTCTAGAATGATTTTAGATTTAAGCACATCTAGTATGTTCTACTTCAGATTATGCATATCTCACATACTCGGTACATCCTATAGTACTGAAGCATATTCTTGCGCTGCATCCTTTGATGATGCATATTCAGGTTTGGGTCCTCAGATTCGTGGCTAGAGGTTAGCAGGCGTCCCAGCTTCGAGTGATGAGTCCTCATCTTTCGAGGACTAGTATCAGTTTAGCTTCTTTTATGGTCTTCTTCGTAGTACTTGGAGTTAGCTGGGGTCTTTCTCCAGAAACTCATTATCCAGTTTAGAGGCTTTTTGGACATAGTTGGAGATTCTATATTTTGAGATTCAGATTCTGGTATGTTTAAACCTGATCTATTGATGGTTCAGTTTGCTTATCTCTTCAGTCTATTGCTTCCATTAAGTTTGTTTATGTTTTTCTAAGTTATGCAAGTGCCAAGGGTTAACTTAGGACCACTTGTGGTTCTGGGTCCCGTGTTACATCTAGGGGGTAGCCTCGGGGCGTGACAAACTTGGTATCAGAGTATCAGGTTCAAGAGTCCTAGGGTGTCTGAAAGCCGCATCGAGTAGAATCTCTTTCATGTGTGTGAAGCGCGCCACACTTATGAGAGGGAAGCTATGAGGTGTCCTAGGAAAAACTTCACTTCTTTCATGATCAGTATCATGCAATAGAGTTTAAATCTATTACTCCTCTAATCCACTCTTATTATGTTTCAGATTATGCCTCCTCGTCGTTCCATGCCTTCCAGAGTCTCTCGAAATGCTAACCCTCTAATTCCAGTCCCCGAGGTCATAAATATGGAGTTCAGGAATGCCATTCATATGCTAGCTCAAACTGTTGTTGCTCAGGACAATCAACAGGCTTCTATCCCCGTCCACCCTCAAAGTGGAGTTGCAACCCGAGTTTGAGACTTCATTCGTATGAACCCACCTGAGTTATGGAGTTCGAAAGTTGGTGAGGATCCACAAAATTTCATGAATGAGGTGAAGAAGATTTTTGATGTGATGCAGGTTGTTGGTATTGATGGTGTGGAGCTAGTTTCCTATCAGCTCAAGGATGTAGCTCACATTTGTTATACTCAGTGGCGGGACACTAGGGCAAGGGATGTGATCCCTATGACTTGGGAGTGTTTTGAGATGGCTTTTCTTGATCGGTTCTTCCCTAGAGAGTTGAGGGAGGCTATGGCTGAAAAGTTTATGAATTTGAGACAGGGATCTATGTCAGTTCAGGAGTATGGGTTGAGGTTCACTCAGCTTTCTAGGTATGCTTCTTCTATGGTGGTTGATCTGAGGGATCAGATGAGCAAGTTCATTATGGGGTATCAGATTTGGTGAAGGAGTGCAGGTCTGTTATGATTTTGGGTGACATGGATATTTCTAGACTTATGACTCATGCTCATTAGATTGAGGGAGACAAGTTGAAGGAAATGGCAAGCGAGAACAAGAGGGTCAGATTAGAGAGTTTGAGTTTTAGCCATCAGAGGTCCAGAGGCGGACACCGTTCTTTTTTCAGAAGAAGTCATCAGGACCCGTGCATTCTTCAGCTAGTGCTCCTACTCAGGCCCCCAGGCCTCATCATGATCAGACTGGTAGAAGATCAGGTTCTTATTCACAGGGGAGTGTTGCAAAGGGGACTCCTTACCTTACATGTAACAAATGTGGTAGGAGTCACCCCGCTAAGTGTCTTGCTGGTAGAGAGGGATGTTTTGGGTGTGCTCAGGTTGGACACAGGATTAAGGATTGACCTTAAGCTAAGAAGGGACAGGAAGGTAGCAGGACTCAGTCTGCTTCAGCAGCCTCCGGTGGTATCTCGACCCAGCAGAGTATTGCTTTTGGTTCTGGTGGTGGTCAGCGCTAGAACTGCCTTTATGCCATGTCTTCTCGCCAGGACTAGGAGGTTTCCCCGGATATTGTTACTGGTATGTTGAAAGTCTTCTCTCTTGATATCTTTGCTTTATTGGACCCAGGAGATTCCTTATCTTTTGTGACCCCTTATGTTGCTTGCAAGTTCGAAGTTAATCCTGAATAGCTCTTAGAATCTTTTTGTGTTTCTACTCCTGTTGGTGAGTCAGTCCTAGCCAAAAGAATTTATTGAGATTTCCCCATCTCAGTCCTTCATGGAGTCACTTCAGTGGATCTAGTAGAGTTGGAGATGACTGATTTTGATGTTATTCTTAGGATGGATTGGTTGTATGCATGTTATGCCTCGGTTGATTGTCGTACCTGAGTTGTCAGTTTCAAGTTTCCAAATGAACATGTATTAGAGTGGCAAGGTAGTCCTCCATCCTCAAAGGGTCGTTTCATATCTTATCTCAAGGCTAGGAAGATGATTTCTAAGGGTTATATTTATCATATAGTTCAGGTTATGGACACGGAGTCTGAAACCCTATCTCTCCAGTCAGTTCCTATTGTAATGAGTTTCATGAAGTGTTTCCCGAGGATTTACCCAAAGTCCCATTCAAGCGGGAGATAGACTTTGAAATAGATCTTCTTCCAGATACGCATCCTATCTCTATCCCTCCCTATAGAATGAATCCAGCGGAACTTAAGGAATTGAAAGATCAGTTGAAAGACCTTCTTGATAAGGGTTTTATCAGACCTAGCATCTCTCTATGGGGTGCTCCAGTTTTATTCGTGTAAAAAAAGATGATTCTCTTAAAATGTGTATCGACTACCGCCAGTTAAACAAGGTCACAATCAAGAATAAATATTCCATTCCTAGGATTGATGACTTGTTTGATCAGCTTCAGGGTGCCAGTTCTTTCTCTAAGATTGACCTTAGATCTGGTTATCATCAGCTCAGAGTTAGAGACCATGACATTCCAAAGACAGCCTTCAGAACTCGGTATGGTCATTATGAATTTGTGGTTATATCTTTTGGACTAACGAATGCTCCTACAGCTTTTATGGATTTGGTAAACTGTGTGTTCAAACAATACTTGGATATGTTTGTGATTGTTTTCATTGATGATATTCTTATATACTCTCAAAGTGAGGAGGAGCATGCAGACCATTTGAGAGATGTGTTACAAACTCTCAAGGATCGACAATTATTTGCTAAGTTCAGCAAGTGCAAGTTTTGGATGCAGTCTATTACTTTTCTGGGTCATATTGTGATTAGAGATGGTATTCGTATTGATTCGCAGAAGATTGAGGCAGTAAAGAACTGGCCTAGACCCACTTCTCTATCTGATATTAGGAGCTTTTTGGGTTCGGCTGGTTACTATAGGAGATTTGTGAAAGGGTTTTCTTTCATTGCTGCCCCATTGACTCGGTTGACTCAGAAAAAGGTTAAATTTTAGTGGTTTGATCTATGTGATAACTTTCAAGAATTGAAGACTAGATTGACGACAACTCCAGTGTTGGCTCTACCCGAGGGCCTGGATGACTTTGTTGTGTATTGTGATGCTTCTAGGATAGGTTTGGGTTGTGTTTTGATGCAGCATGGTAAGTTGATTACTTATGCTTCTAGACAGCTTAAGATTCATGAGAAGAACTACCCTACTCATGACCTTGAGTTAGCGGCCGTGGTTTTTGCTTTGAAGATTTAGAGACACTACTTGTATGGTGTTCATGTAGATGTATTCACCAATCATAAGATTCTTCAGTATGTATTCACTCAAAAGGAATTGAATCTTCATCAACAGAGATGGCTTGAGTTTCTTAAGGATTATGATATAAGTGTGCTTTACCATCCGGTTAAGGCCAATGTAGTGACGGATGCACTTAGTACGTTATTTATGGGTAGTGTGTCTTCAATTGAGGACGGAAAAAAGGAATTGACTAAAGATGTTCACAGACTTGCTCGATTAGGAGTTTGCCTTATGGATTCGATGAAAGGTGGTGTTATTGTTCACAATGGTTCTGAATCATCTTTGGTAGCTGAAGTGAAAGAAAAGCAAGACAATGATCTGATTTTGCATCAGTTGAAGGGTGCAGTCCATCAGCAAAGGGTAGAGGTTTTCGCCCAATGGGGAGATGGTGTTCTTCGATATCAGGGTCAATTGTGTGTTCCTAACATAGATGGGTTGAGATAGCGGATATTGATAGAGGCTTATAGCTCCAGGTATTCAATTCACTCCGGTGCCACCAAGATGTACCGTGACCTACGAGAAGTCTATTGGTGGAATGGCATAAAGAGGAACATAGCAGATTATATGGCTAAGTGTCTCAATTGTCAACAAATGAAGGTAGAGCATCAACGACTGGGTGGTATGACGCAGGATATAGATCTTCCTACTTGGAAATGGGAAGCGATCAATATGGATTCACTATAGGTTTTCCTCGTACTCGAAGGCAACATGATTCTATTTGGGTGATTGTTAACAAGATAACTAAATCAACCCACTTCTTGGCTGTCAAGACTATCGACTCAGCAGAGGATTATGCTAGAATCTACATTCGTGAGATAGTTAGATTGCATGGTGTTCTATTGTCTATCATTTCTGATAGGGGTACTCGGTTTATATCCCAATTCTGGAGATCATTTTAGAGAGGTCTTGGTACTCAGATTAAGCTTAGCATAACTTTTCACCCACAGACGGATGGCCAGGCAGAGCGTACTATTCAGACTTTGGAGGATATGTTGAGAGCTTGTGTGATTGATTTCAAAGGTAATTGGGATGATCACTTACCTTTTATCGAGTTTTCCTACAACAACAACTTTCATTCTAGCATCCAGATGGCTCCTTATGAGGTACTTTATGGTCGGAGGTGTAGATCTTCTATTGGTTGGTTTGAGGTAGGTGAGGCAGCTTTGATTGGTCCAGATTCAGTTCATAAGACTATAGAGAAAGTTCAGATCATTAGGGAGAGGTTGAAGACCGCTCAGAGTCGACATAAATCGTATGCAGATGTGAGGAGAAGAGAATTGGAGTTTGAGGTTGATGATTCGGTGTTTCTGAAGGTGTCACCCATGAAGGGTGTTATGAGATTCGGTAAGAAAGGGAAGCTTAGTCCTTTCTATATAGGTCCCTATAGGATTCTGAGGAGAGTTGGTAGTGTTGCTTATGAGTTGGAGTTGCCAATAGATTTAGAAGTGGTTCATCTGATTTTCCATGTTTCTTTGTTGAAGAAATGTGTTGTTGATCCGACCTTAATTTTACCTTTGGAAGATGTGAGTGAAAAGGACAAACTTAATTATGAGGAAGTTTCCATGAAGATTCTTGATCGTCAGATTCGAAGGTTGAGAAACAAAGAAGTCGCTTTGGTGAAAGTCCTTTGGAAGAATCAGCTAGTTGAGGGAGCTGCTTGGAAAGCATAAGCCGCCATGAAAGATAAGTACCCTCATCTCTTTCCTTCTGATCCAGTTTCAGCTTGAGGTAATAGTTTCCTCCTTAGTATGTCCCTCAGGTCCTACTCCATCAGTTTCCCTCATGATCCTAGCATGCATTCATATTTTCCAAAGTTAGTTCAGTTATTTTTTAAAGTAAAAAGTTAGTTTTCATGCTTGTTCTTCAGTTTTCATGTTTTGTTGCTTAGTTGGGCTATTTTCTCTCCAGTTTTCCTTGATTAGTCTTCATTTGAGGATGAATGATCCCAAGGGGGAGATATTGTAACACCCCGAAATTCGATTCAGCTTTTAAACTTAGAATCTCTGAAAATTTTAAACTTCCCAGGTATCACGAGCCCAAACCACGAGCCGTGGATTGAACCACAAGCCGTGGAATGGACTCGTGGAAACTGTTCTGCAGACCCCTTCCCCAGGTCTGAGAACTACAATTCGGGTTCACGAGTCGTGGATGGTTCCACGGGTCATGAAACCAGCTCGTGAAAATCAGACTGAGGCTCAGGTTTTCCTAGTGAACCATGAGAGGTTCCTACGACTCGTGGATGGTTCCACGAGTCGTACTGTTGAGTCGTGGAAAGTTATCCGCAGCTTGAATTTTGGGTCAGAAACCATGAGAAGGAATCACGAGTCATGGTTGGGTCTATGGGTCGTACACTCCACTCGTGGAACCTGAAGCCAAGTTTTAAATCAGTTCTTTTCCAGCTTTTACCCAAGGTTATTTTTGTAATTACCATCCTTTTAACTCTTAAGTGAGGTTATTTTGGACTCTTTTAGTAGGGTTTCACCCCTAATTAGCCTAAGTCCCCTCCAAACTCTCATTCATCTTCCTAAAAAGTAGAAATGGTCTCTCAAGCTTCAAGATCTAAGTTTCAAGTCTCCATTTCTCTTCATCCTTGATATAGAAAGATTCAATTCGGGTATGTGGGTATTCAATAAGGGATTCCTTTCACCTTTATGCCCAAAACCCTCAAGTTCTACTTTGATTTATGAATTTGTGGAATTAGGGTTCTTGCCTAAATTGGTAAAATCTTATGGGTTCAGTTTTAAAGCATCAATTCAAAGTTTCTCATTACTTACCCATGATTTATTTGAGATTTATTAAGTATTTTAAAAGCCCATGCATTAAATATGAATTCTAGCATGTTTTCACCAATTGGATGTTTTCAAGTAAAATTGGCATGTTTAGATAACATGGCCTCATGTGTTAAGAAATTGCATGCCAAATTCTTCAAGTTATGAATTTAGAAAGAAAAGTATGTTTTGAATTATAGCTATGCTAAGATTTAAGACTTATGATTTGAGATTGGTATGACATCAGATAAATCCTTATGCTTTTCTAACAGTTTTGGCATCAGATATGTCACAAGTATATTATGAGCTATATGTATATTTTGGGAGTAGTATTTAGCATCGAGTAGTATTTACCATTCTAGCATGATTTCAGCTTTTAGCACATCTAGTATGTTTTACTTCAGATTCTGCATATCTCACATACTCGGTACATCCTATAGTACTGACGCATATTCTTGCGCTGCATCCTTTGATGATGCAGATTCAGGTTCAGGTCCTCAGATTCGTGGCTAGAGGTTAGCAGGTGTCCCAGCTTCGAGTGGTGAGTCCTCATCTTTCGAGAACTAGTATTAGTTTAGCTTCTTTTATGGTCTTCTTCGTAGTACTTGGAGTTAGCTGGGGTCTTGTCCCAACAACTCATTATCCAGTTTAGAGGCTTTTCGGACATAGTTGGAGATACTGTATTTTGAGGTTCGGATTATGTTATGTTTAGACCTTGATCTATTGATGGTTCAGTTTGCTTATCTCTTCAATTTATTGCTTCCGCTAAGTTTATTTATATTTGTCTAAGTTATGCAAGTGCCAAGGGTTAACTTGAGACCACTTATGGTTTCAGGTCCCGTGTTACGTCTAGGGGTAGCCTTGAGGCGTGACAAAAGCAACACTAATAGCTGCCACAACATTCATAAAACAACTACACCATCAACAAAAAAACTAAATAACAACTAATAATATGACTAAACACATAAAAAGTCTACCAAAAGGACCTACAAAGTATTGAATAACTTTAAAAAAAGTGTCAAAGTGTCAAAATGTCTCAAAATGTCTCAAAATGTCAAAAACTAGAGGGAAATGAACTAAATGAGTCAATAATATTTCAAGATTATAACCCAAAACTAACAATATAAACTAACAAACTTAAACTTAAAAAAACTTACCTAATTCCAGAACCTAATTCTAAATTCAAGTACCTATATAATTAAGTTAAAGTTGAAAACTAATTCAAGATTATAAAAGAAAACCCAAAACTAATTCAAGAACCTATTTCAAATTCAAAGTTTCCAAATTCAAGTTATAATCTAATCGAAGAACTAATTCCAAATTCAAGTACCTAATTCAAGTACCTATATAATTAAGTTAAAATTAAAAATTCAAGATTATAAAAAAAATCCAAAACTAATTCAAGAACCTATTTCAAATTCAAAATTTTCAAATTCAAGTTATAATCTAATTCAAGAACCTAATTCCAAATTCAAGCACCTAATTCAAGTACCTAAATAATTAAGTTAAAGTTGAAAACTAATTCAAGATTATAAAACAAAACTCAAAACTAATTCAAGAACCTATTTCAAATTCAAAGTTCCCAAATTCAAGTTATAATCTAATCTAAGAACCTAATTCCAAATTCAAGTACCTAATTCAAGAACCTATATAATAATTCAAGTTCAAAAAAGAACCTAAAGTTGAAAACTAATATTTCAAGATTTATAACCCAAAACTAAAATTTAAACTAAATTCAAAACTAATAGTAAACATTAACCTAAATTAAGGTTCACAAGACTAACCTAAACTAGCAAGCATTATTAAAGGGTCACAAAAAAGAACCTAAAGTTGAAACCTAATTCAAGTTTAAAGTTCCCTACGTTAGAAAAACATAACTTCAAAAACTTACCTTCAAGAACCTAATTCAAAAATTTAAAATCAAGATCAAAGTTCACTAATTCAAAACTAACACTAATTCATATTCAAAGTTCCCAAATTCAACCTAAAATCACATTCAAGTTCACAAATTCAAAACTAACATTAATTACCTAAAGTGAAAACTAATAGCAAAAATATCTAACTTTAACCTAAATTCAAAACTAACACTAACCTAAAGTTGAAAACTTATTCAAGATTATAACCCAAAACTTACAATATAAACTAACAAAGTTAAAAAAACTTAACTTCAAAAACATACCTTCAAAAACCTAAAATCAAGTTCAAAATTCACTAATTCAAAACTAATACTAATTCAAGTTCAAATTTCCCAAATTCAACTTAAAATTACATTCAAGTTCACAAATTCAAAACTAACACTAATTACCTAAAGTGAAAACTAATAGAAAAAACATCTAACTTTAACCTAAATTCAAAACTAACACTAACCTAATGTTGAAAACTAATTCAAGATTATAACTCAAAACTTACAATATAAAGTAACAACGTTAAAAAAACTTAACTTCAAAAACTTACCTTCAAGAACCTAAAATCAAGTTCAAAGTTCACTAATTCAAAACTAACACTAATTCAAGTTCAAAGTTTCCAAATTCAACCTAAAATCACATTCAAGTTCACAAATTCAAAACCAACACTAATTACATAAAGTGAAAACTAATAACAAAAAATCTAACTTTAACATAAATTCAATACTAACACTAATCTAAAGTTGAAAATCAATTCACGATTATAACTCAAAACTTATAATATAAACTAACAATGTTAAAAAAACTTAACTTCAAAAACTTACATTCAAGAACCTAATTCAAGAACCTAAAATCAAGTTCAAAATTCACTAATTCAAAACTAACACTAATTCAAGTTCAAAGTTCCCAAATTCAACCTAAATCAAATTCAAGTTCACTAATTCAAAACTAACACTAATCACCTAAAGTGAAAACTAATAGCAAAAACATCTAACTTTAACCCAAAATTCAAAACTAACACTACATAAAGTTGAAAACTAATTCAAGATTATAACCCAAAACTTACAATATAAAGTAACAACGTTAGAAAAACTTAACTTCAAAAACTTACCTTCAAGAACTGTGAAACCTAATAGCAAAAACATCTAACTTTAACCTAAATTCAAAACTAACAATAACCTAATGTTGAAAATTAATTCAAGATTATAACTCAAAACTTACAATATAAACTAACAACGTTAAAAAAACTTAACTTCAAAAACTTACCTTCAAGAACCTAAAATCAAGTTCAAAGTTCACTAATTCAAAACTAACACTAATTCAAGTTCAAAGTTCCCAAATTCAACATAAAATCACATTCAAGTTCACAAATTCAATCCAACACTAATTACCTAAAGTGAAAACTAATAACAAAAACATCTAACTTTAACCTAAATTCAATACTAACACTAATCTAAAGTTGAAAATAAATTCTCGATTATAACTCAAAACTTATAATATAAACTAACAATGTTAAAAAAAATTGAATTCAAAAACTTACCTTCAAGAACCTAAAATCAAGTTCAAAATTCACTAATTCAAAACTAACACTAATTCAAGTTCAAAGTTCCCAAATTCAACCTAAATCAAATTCAAGTTCACTAATTCAAAACTAACACTAATCACCTAAAGTGAAAACTAATAGCAAAAACATCTAACTTTAACCCAAAATTCAAAACTAACACTACCTAAAGTTGAAAACTAATTCAAGATTATAACCCAAAACATACAATATAAAGTAACAACGTTAGAAAAACTTAACTTCAAAAACTTACCTTCAAGAACTGTGAAACCTAATAGCAAAAACATCTAACTTTAACCTAAATTCAAAACTAACACTAACCTAATGTTGAAAACTAATTCAAGATTATAACTCAAAACTTACAATATAAACTAACAACGTTAAAAAAACTTACCTTCAAGGACCTAAAATCAAGTTCAAAGTTCACTAATTCAAAACTAACACTAATTCAAATTCAAAGTTTCCAAATTCAACCTAAAATCACATTCAAGTTCACAAATTCAAAAACAACACTAATTACCTAAAGTGAAAACTAATAACAAAAACATCTAACTTTAACCTAAATTCAATACTAACACTAATCTAAAGTTGAAAATCAATTCACGATTATAACTCAAAACTTATAATATGAACTAACAATGTTAAAAAAACTTAACTTCAAAAACTTATCTTCAAGAACCTAATTCAAGATACTAAAAGCAAGTTCAAAATTCACTAATTCAATACTAACACTAATTCAAGTTCAAAGTTCCCAAATTCAACCTAAATCAAATTCAAGTTCACTAATTCAAAACTAACACTAATCACCTAAAGTGAAAACTAATAGCAAAAACATATAACTTTAACCAAAAATTCAAAACTAACACTACCTAAAGTTGAAAATTAATTCAAGATTATAACCCAAAACTTACAATATAAAGTAACAACGTTAGAAAAACTTAACTTCAAAAACTTATCTTCAAGAACCTAATTCAAAAATTTAAAATCAAGTTCAAAGTTTACTAATTCAGAACTAACACTAGTTCAAGTTGAAAGTTCCCAAATTCAACCTAAAATCACATTCAAGTTCACAAATTCAAAAATAACACTAATTACCTAAAGTGAAAACTAATAGCAAAAAAATCTAACTTTAACCTAAATTCAAAACTAACACTAACCTAAAGTTGAAAACTAATTCAAGATTATAATCCAAAAGTTACAATGTAAACTAACAACGTTAGAAAAACTTACTTTCAAGAACCTAATTCAAGAACCTAAAATCAAGTTCAAAGTTCACTAATTCAAAACTAACACTAATTCAAGTTCAAAGTTCCCAAATTCAACCTAAAATCACATTCAAGTTCACTAATTCAAAACTAACACTAATTACCTAAAGTTAAAACTAATAGCAAAAACATCTAACTTTAACCTAAATTCAAAACTAACACTAACCTAAAGTTGAAAACTAATTCAAGAATATAACCCAAAACTAACAATATAAACTAACAAACTTAAAAAAACTTAACTTCAAAAAACTTACCTTCAAGGACCTAATTCAAGAACCTAAAGTTGTAAACTAATTCAAGATTATAACCTAAAACTAACAATATAAATTAGGTTCACAAACTAATAGCAAGCATATATATATTAACCTAAACTAATCAAGGTTCATAACCTAAACACCTAAACAAAAGTTCACATATCAATTTTTCACTAACATTCTAGAAATTCTAACTCTAACATTCAAGAATTTCAAGAAAACTAACAATATAATTCAACCCAAAATGAATAATATTCAATCCAAAACTAACAATAATCAATCCAAAACTAACAATATTCAACCCAAAACTAATAATATTCAACCCAAAACTAACAATATTCAACCAAGAATAAACTAATTAAGGTTCATACCAAAACACCTAAACTAAAGTTCACATATCAATTTTTCACTAACATTCAAGAAACTCTAACCCTAACATTCAAGAAATTTAACACTAACATTCAATAAATTAACCCTAATATTCAAGAATTTCAAAAAAACTAGCAATATAATTCAACCCAAAATTAACAATATTCAACCTAAAATTAATAATATTCAACCAAGACTATGACTAATTTAAGATTAAAAATAAAAAACTAACCCAAATATTGACTATTCAACAATGGCGGCAGTAGACTGGCGGAGGAAGAGGAGGAGAAAGGCACGGTAGTGGTGGAATTCAACAACGATGACGGCGACAACAGGTTGCGGAGGAGGAGAAATCGCCGGAGAGATTGTGAGGAAGAGAGAAAAGAAAAAATGGAAGAAAAGACCCGATCTGGTCTGTTAAATTAAAAAAAGCGATGGACAACGTCATTTTTGTCCGTTACTTTTTTCATTTAAAGTTTGATTGGATATTGATCAAAAAGCGATGGACAAAAACCACGTTGTCCATCACAATTTTTTAAAAAATTAAATTTTATATTAATTTTTTAAGATATTATTGTTATTTATTTATTAATAAATTATTTTTTTTTAAAAAATGACAGACAGCGTCGTTATTTTTTTAAAAAATTTAAATTTTTTTAATAATTGCGACGCTGTCCGTCACTTTTATTGGTTTTCATGTGAGTAAAAGAGAGGGTAGTGCCATGAAACTTCTCATAAGGTAAGACACTCTTAAGTACTAAAGAAGGAAGCCTATTGATAATGTAGGTAGCAGTTAGGACACAATCACCCTAGAATTTGATAGGGATGTGACTATGAAATCTTAAGACCCTGGATACTTCAAGCAGATAGGCGTTTATGTTTCCTTTCTGCCACCCATCTTATTATAGGGTGTAGACACATGTTCTTTGATGGACAATACCAAAGGACTGAAATAAGAAAGAACATTCCACATTAATAAACTCAAGACCATTATCGGATCTTATAATTTTAATAGAAGTTGAAAAATGATTTTTTACAAATAATATGAAATTTCTTAAGTGTATTATACAATCACTTTTGAGTTTCAAGATAGAAAAATCATGTTATTCTACTAAAATCATCTACAAGAGTAAGAAAGTACTTATAGTCATTTGTAAGTATTGTGTTTAAAGGGTCCTCATACATTCATGTTCAGTAATTAAAAAGGTTGTACAGAAACAACCTTATGAACATAAAATGAAAATCTAATTTTCTTAGCAATGAGACATGCAGGACAATTATAAATTCGGAAAAGGGCTAAAAATACCCCTGGACTATCTGAAAAGGTTTAAAAATACCCATTGTTCATCTATTTGGCTAAAAATACCCCTCAATCCACCTTTTGGCCCATTTTTACCCTTAAAACTAACATCCCTTTTTTCTATTAATTTTTATTATTACATTATTTATTACGTGGCAACTCTCTATTGGACAAAATTAAAACCCCAACCCACCAAACTTTTCCCTCCTGCCCCGACCCAATTCCAATGCCCCATGACCCAAACCCATTTAAAAAAATTCATAGCACACAAAATTATACATCTCTCTTTCACCTGAACTTGATCCCACTTTTTTCTTCTTATTCAAAGCTTAAAATTCAGGTATTTTGAAGGCTAAAATTCTGGCTCAAACATACTCCAAAGCGGATATACGTTTAGAGAGATCCTGCGAAAATCTGCAACACAATACTGATAATAATGATCCCGAGAGCTCGAAGAGAGACCAAATACATGTGATATCAATGTTCTGATTAATCACTACTAAATACATATGATTCCATTCTTATCTGAGGTAGCCAAAGGTTTACCAAGATCACTCCATGGACAACAACGTATTATGGATGTGTGTTCTTTCAATTAGCTTACCATTTTAGCATTGATATCGACCAAATATGAACAAGTCCATCAACAGAACCAGCAGTAACATAACTGTCATCTGCAACGATACAGGATCAGCTCCAATTAGATGCAATTCGATTTGCATTTGCTCCGAAAGTGCCACAAATTTCTACCATCAACAAGACCGAAACGAATACTCTTATTGTAGTAGAAATCAAGATATTTTAGCCGAATTTTTAGCCTTGAAATTGCTGAATTATAAGCTTTAAAGAAGAAAAAAATGGAATTATATTCAGGTGAAAGAGAGATGTATAATTTTGGGTGCTAACGAATTTTTTTTTAAATGGGTTTGGGTCATGGGGGCATTGGAATTGGGTTGGGCCAGGAGGGAAAAGTTTGGTGGGT
Source organism: Jaltomata sinuosa (assembly GCA_003996215.1). Classification (NCBI taxonomy): domain Eukaryota; kingdom Viridiplantae; phylum Streptophyta; class Magnoliopsida; order Solanales; family Solanaceae; genus Jaltomata; species Jaltomata sinuosa. Next base: position 266,514 of record QJPP01001787.1, on the reverse strand, counting down.
TGGGGTTTTAATTTTGTCCAATAGAGAGGTGTCACGTAATAAATAATAATAAAAAAAATTAATAGAAAAAGGAATGTTAGTTTAAGGGTAAAAATGGGCCAAAAAGGTGGATTGAGGGGTATTTTTAGCCAAATAAATGAACAAGGGGTATTTTTAAACTTTTTCAGATAGTCCAGGGGTATTTTTAGCCCTTTTCCATTATAAATTTGAGATTTATTTATACTATGCTTGGTAAAAAATATTCGGCTAAGAACATGGCCGGGAGCATGACCCTATCTTTAATGCTAGACTGAGCATTGAGTAGAGATAGAAGAATTGGAAAATAAAGCTGAGAATTGTTGCCAATGAGGTTGAGTAGCAGATGATAGTGACTTGGTAGATAATATATACAAGCCATATTTCTCCTTATCAATCCCTTTCACCCTACTAGTTTAGAGATCCTAAGACAGGAAGAATTCAAGATAGAAAGATACAAAATAATTTAGATCTCTAGTTAGCTTAGAAACTGACAACAGGTCATAAATAAAGTGTGGAATGAAAAAACATCTTTAAGCATTTGATTCTTATTCATATGAAAAGTTCCTTTATGTGTGATGGTGGCTATATCACCATTAGTGAGATGGACTTGGTTATGTTTGGAGGTAGGAACTAAGGTGCTAAAGGACAACAGTTCCATGGTAGAAACCATGTGATTTGTGTCTCTTGAATCAACTACCCAGAAGTTAGTTTTAAAATCATCTAGAAATCTCACCTGCCTTGTTGGTCACACCTTCAAGAGTTTTCTGCTTGTCAATCAGGTTGAGCAGCTTCTGGAATTGTTCAGCAGTGAAGACTTGCTTGTTAAACTCATCACTGGTGACATGTGGTTGATTAGAGGTAGAGGCAATAGAGCCATGGTTCATCAAGTCTTCTCCAAAATCCACAACAACATTGTTGCCAATATAGGATCCAGAATTCTTCCTATTAGCACCTCTTGGATCACTATAGGTGTTGGAATTGCAGCCTCAATCTCTAGAACCTGTATTAACCCTTTCTCTGTTTCTAGTAAATTTAAAATCAGGAGGATATTCATTCAATTTGTAACACTGGTCCCTTGTATTACCTCTTAGGTAACAAAAGTCTCATTCCAAATCAAAGTTCCTTCTCATCTTTATAGTGTTATTGCTTCTAGAGGAAATGGCTCTATTCTTGTTGTTCCTAAAAGAACTAGCTCCATTGTTGTTTCTAGAAAACTTAATTGTTGTAAGAGTTGAGGATTAACCTTCCTCATAATATCCATTTCCAAAGGCTCTAAGTTACAAAATTAAAATGTGCTCTCTGACTTTCTTCATGTATAGTCATGAAATATGCTTATTTTACAGAGGGCACTGGTGTCATCATTAAAATTTGGCTCCTAGATTGATTATAATTCTCATTCAAACCTCCTAAAAATTGCATTAGCTTTTGTTGTTCTAGATGTGCTATGAAATTCCTTAATTTCTCACATGTAGAGGTCAGTGGTGGGATTAGTGATTCGTACTCCTCCCAGAGATCACTCAATTTAGAAAAGTAATAGAAACAATGGAAGTACCTTTAATTAAGGTCGCAATTCTTCTGTAGACATAATAGACTTTGATTGCATTTATCTTATCAAAACGCTACTTGAGATCCATCCAAACCTTGTGCACATTTGAAGAATACATCTGTAACGATCGAGTCTGTTATTACAGGTAAACTTTTCGTGCCAAGTTTCGAGTCAGAAATACTCCAGGTTTGGGAGTTGATAATTTTGGGCTAGGCTAGCCTCGACCAATTTTGGAGCGAGGTTTGGTCTAGGGCAATCCGAGTGAGGATTGAGTTTTGTATCTTGTATTGAGCTAGAATTTCTGTTAGCTAAGGCATAGAGGAGTCCGGGGGACTTTTCAGAAGTGAATTTGGATGAGTAGAACTCCTAGTATCGAGGTTGACGTAAATGGGTTATTCTGGAACATCAGAAAATTAAGGGTGTTGTAAAATGAGCATTTTTGGGGGACTTTAGGACTTTCTGTCCCGTGTCAACCGCCCTAGCAGTTGACACACTGCTGTAGCGACCTCCGCTATAGTAGAGAAAATATCGCTATAGCGGGAGTCAAGTCGGTCAGCACTGCTATAGAGGGTGGCTCCGCTATGGCGGTACCGCTATAGCCGAGCATGGATCGCTATAGTGGAGCGTGATGGGATTTAATGTACAAACTTTCCCAAAACAGTCAGTTTTCATCAAAGACATTTCGGGAGAAGGACAAGGCGATTCTAGGTAATTTTTCATTATTTTTTATCCCAAAGGTAAGTATTCTACTCCCTTAACTTTATGTTACCTTTCCTACGGAGTAGAATTACTAGTTAGAAACTTGGGAAAAGGTTTTGAATGATCTAGGAATGGTAGAATCTGGGGAAAAAGGAGATTCTAGGGTGCTAGAGTTCTTGGGTCTTATTTTTTTTGATGGATTATGATCATGTGGCCTTAATTCTCTAAAATGTATCCATAAAAATGGTAGTTTTGGGTGAATTAATGGTGAAAGAGTCTAGAAATGGATGGAATGATCATAGTTTGACCTGGGGATTGGGATTTTTGCATAATCCAGGTATTTAGGCCAGTGAATTGACTATAGTTCTTGTATAATTATTTCTAGACCAAGAACAAGCAAGAGATCCTGAGAAGGGGAAAGCTCCGGTTCAATATAGCTTTGAGTAACTCGAGGTAGGTGATGGTTATTGATTCCCTTTATGCATTGTATGTTCGTGTGCTTTTGCTTAAGTATTGTATGAGTTGCATGCTTAAGAATAGTTATGAATGTCTAAATGTCCGAATAGCAGTCTGGTAAAATAAACTGGGTGTTATTGCTTGTTGATTTACAAGTGTGTTTTGTTCATTGTTTCTGACTGTTGATAATCTGTGTGACATTTGGTTGGCTCGGGTACCACGTCTGGTACGAGATAATAGACGGTTGGCACGGGTACCACCTTAGTATGGGATAACAAATGATTGGCTCGGGTACCATACCTGGTACGAGAATTATAAATGGTTGGCTCGGGTACCACACATCGTATAATTTGTTTATTGAATTTGTTGTATTCTTTCAATGGTTCCATGAGTGGACCGGGTAGTGTTTCTTGAACTGTAACATTTGCATATGGTCCATGAGAGGCCAGATTATTATATTGATTTGTGTTTGATCTTTGATATACCAAAGATGAACACAATAAATAAAATAGAGATGGAATCAAAGGATTAGCAAGTAAAGAAAGAAATTAGAAGAAAGAAAGGTTAACCCAATAATTAAATATACATTTACTTACTAGATTAAACCATGGGAGAAGAGAATGAACTCATACAAGGAATTCTTACCAAGAATTCAAGAAGGGTTCACGAAGAGATAAAAGGTTTTCCCCAAAACTCACAAAGGAGTCAAGTTCATCCAAACTAATGAAATAAATCCTAATTTCTACTATTTATAATAGTAGACAAACTAATCTAAGCTAGTTACAATAATACCCTTGAGCTAAAAACAAGGAAACTAATGAAATTATTTTATTTAGTCAATTAATTATTCAAAATATAGTCATCTCTTGATTAAATTTCCACTTTAGTATATTGTAGTCCTTCCATGCTTCTTTCATTAATCTTCTAAGGTCATCTAAATGCTTCGGATCTTGTTGATGGTCTTCATACTCATAATGACTAATCCATATTCCATCATTAATTCTCCCCTTCTTGAAAAGAATTCGTCCTCGAATTCAAATCTTGCAAAACAAAGGAGAAAATAATAACTAGACAAAGATTATCATAATTCTTTAAAGTAATACCAATACAACAAGAAACATCACCAGGATCAAATACAAACTTTAATCCCCTAACAATATCAAGAATCATAATAAGTATCCCCAAAAATACCAATAAGAAATCATCACTCAAAAATAAAATCAAATTAAGCTCTTTAATTAGATCACGCCAATCTTTAAATAACTTGTCATCACATTTGAGAAAAGAAGTATTGGCATAATTTAACAAGAATGTATCTTCAAAAAGTGGATTAGAACAAGTAAAAAAATTAATACCCATGCTAGCATCAATTACTTCACTTTCATTTGTAGGCTCATTATTATCTTCCCACATTGTATCCCATAGTGAATTACCATATACCTTGTAGCCTTCAAATGTTGCTACACCATCAACTTCACCAAACATATCACTATGTTCATCATTAGAAATGATCATGTTATCTTCAAATAAAAAATTATTTTTAAAGAGAGAAAAATTAATATTCAATGAAGAATCCAAGCATTTAAATTCACTCTCAAAATATAAATGTCCTCTTTCACAAGATTATCCATGATATGATCTCTATGAGTGAAACAAGAGATAGGATCAACAACACTATGCATACTCCAAGAGTCACTTGTTTGTCCTTCAAACTCATTAGTTCTCACATCACTAGTTGGCAAAAATTTAGGCTCACAAGAATCAACAATTTTGTTTTCACACTTTAATTCAACTAATGGAGTAACGTCAAAATGGAATAAACCATTACTACTTTTAAAATAACACACATTACCACCAATATCATGAATTTTATCAAATGAAATCAAAGTAGAATCAAGAAACTCATTTTTATCTCTATCAAATAATGATGGAGTGTCATACTCAAAATCCTCATTCTTTTCAAAACAACCAACTACATTTTCAATACTAAGTTGAGATTCACTAAATAATTCACAAGTCCCCTCAACTAATGGCATTTCAACACAAATAAATTGGCTATCACAAATAATTTCAAGAGAATCACATTTCTTAAATTCTTGCTTATCATGGAGTGACTCCTCAATACCACCATCAACAATAAGAGCATTCTTTTTACATAAGGAATATTCATAATCTACAACATCATATGTAATCAAAGAATCAATTTTTAATCCTCCAAATTTATCACAAGTATGAACACTAGTTGCAAACACATTAAACTCAAAAGAATCATCACAATAATTTTCATAAGTAACTTCAACTAGTGCTTGACTACAACATTCAACATCACTTTTATCACAAAGAAAAGAATCATTTTGCTCAAAAGAAGAATAACTTTCACCTAAACTAAAATTTTCTTCAAGCACACTTAAAGAAAATAAAGTATTAGAGTTAGCCATTTTACCTTGAAATGCTCCTAAAATTTCTTCTTTATCTTTGCTTTTATCATTTATGTTCACTTGAACACTTAAAGAAGTAGTGGGTGGCTCAACCAACTCTTGAATCTTTAACGATGAAAGACTTTCCATTGTCATTTTCTTCATGCCTTTATTTTCAAGTGCACCTATAAAAGAGACATTGCAACTAGAAAATGAAGAATTAGCATTAGAGTTAAAACAAGAAGCAAGCTCTCTCAAACTCTCTTTTTCTTCACTTCTCTCAATTTTCTTTTCCTTTTTCTTTTTATTTTGCTCATTTTCAAATGCTTTTCTCTTTTCTTAAGGCAATACACTTACTATCCTCAACTCAAGCTCTCCTTTTTCTACTCTTGAGTTGCCACTTGTCACTCCATTACTTCTCTCAATCTTTTCTCTTTCAAGATCAATTGATATTGGACAAGGCCCAAGAATTCCTTTTGAAGGATTAGGATGACTCTTCACTTCAACTTTAAACTTTACACTTTGAGAATCATCAACTTTTCTCTTCATACTCTTCTCTTTAGCAATGACATCTTTTTCCTTAAGCTTTGCCTTTCTTCTTGTCAATCTTAGCAACTCCAAGTACCTTTCTTTCACCTTCAAAAGTGTAGATGGCACAAAGGAATACTCTTGACCTCTTGAGTTGATATGGCACTTGTTAGTGTTTTTATCAAATGTAGCTTCTCTTTCAATTATCCAAGACCTACCAAGTAACAAGTGAAAAGCTTTCATTGGGATAATATCACATAGTACTTCATCATAAAACTTGCCAAGTTGAAACTTCACCAAAACCTATTTTGTGATCTCTAAAGTTCTTTTTTCATTTGACCATGGCAAATCATATGGTTGATGATGTATCCTAGTCTTCAAATTTAAATGCTCAACCATACTTGAACTTGCAATATTTATAGAACTCTTGTTATGTATAATCATGGCATCACAAAGTCCTTCAATCTTACCATAAACCTGAAACATGTTCTTTCTTTCTTTCACAAATTGATCAATGCATACACTTCATCACACTCATGTTGTTAAATAAAATAATCTCCTTTTATCAAAGCATGCAAGTCATCATTAGGCCAATGCACAATATTTTTACCATAAGTAGTGTATCTATTCATATTTTGTGTCACCTTTTCTGTGAAAGATCTACCACCTCCTCCTCCAACAAAACAAACACAAGAACTATCACTATTCTTATATTTAAAATTAGAACCATAGTAAGAAGGTGAACAAGAATATTCTTCAAGAGTTTCCTCATTATCATCATCAAGCCCATAATCACTTTTCTCGCTATTACATTCAGAAGAGTATGTGGAAGAGTCATACCTTGAAGCATCACCATCTTCAAAGTCATTATTCGAAGCATAAGAATCTCCATACTCACAATCTTCACCATATGATCCATAATCTTCATTTGTTCCATGATTTTCACCATAGCAACTCTCATTATCCTCATAGTCATAATCTTCAAAATCATCATTACAAGAATCATTCGAAGCTATAGAAGACATGTTTACAACCAAAAGAGAGTAATAACAAAATCAAAGTACCTCACTAATACACTCCCTCACGTGTATCACTCAATACTCGTGTATACACTCAAGGTCAAGGCTTTTAGACCTCACTCAATTAATCTCACCAACTCTTGCCTTTTTCTCTCTCAAGGGAATTTCCTCAAATCTCTTCAAGAACCAACAACTCAATCAACTTAAAGTAAGTATCCAAGTATCGATTCGGAGTGGAGATGATGATTAAACAAAGAAGGACAATTAAAACTAGTAGGACTTAAATCAAGAAATTCACAAAAAATAAAGGAAAAGGCAAGAATGAATTGGCACGAAATGAATTTAAAGCACTCAATTACTAATACAAAGAATAAGAACAAGTATCCTAAACTATTAGCAAACGATTAGTTATGAATGACAAGTAGAATTTAGAATCAACAAGAAAGTCATTCAAAGTTACCATCAAATTTAACAATATCCAACTCAAATCATGTTTATCCAATCGATATGGAGCACTTTTAAGCATCACCCATTAGTTTTTGAAGTAAGAAATCAACTCAAACTTCAAAATTATACATAAAATTCGCACAAGAGAAATGACTCAATTTTTGAACTCAAAATTGACCCCAAATTCATCATTAGATCCCAAAATTAGAACCTAATATAGTTTACCCATGATCAAAACAACTTAGATCCAAAAGATGAGGTCAAAATTTGCAAAAAAAGAGCTCCAAATCTCAAATTTTAAAATAGAAGAAAATGGACAAAATCAACTCCAAATAAACTCTAAATGCTCTCAAATTTGATATTCAATCGCTTTAGACTATTTTCAACAAAATTCAACAACACCTACTTGAAAATTTCTTCAATTTTTAGATCCGATATTTTTTTTCTTTTTTTTGGATTTCTCATTTTTTTTTTGGATTTTCAGAAGAGATAATAAATTAAGGATTAAGAATTGTAGCAACATTTCTCTAACCTTGCTCTGATACCAATTGATGTAAAATGATACACCAAAAATTAAAATAATAAATAAAATAGAGATGAAATCAAAAGATTAGCAAGAAAATAAGTAAATTAGATTAGGGAGAATAAAAATTAGAAGAAAGAAAGGTTAACCCAACAATTAAATGTACAATTAAATACACATTTAATTACTAGATTAAACCATGGAAGAAGAGAATGAACTCATACAAGGAATTCTTACCAAGAATTCAAGAAGGGTTCATGAAGAGATAAAAGATTTTCCCCAAAACTCACAAAGGAGACAAGTTCATTCAAAAACTAACTAATGAAATAAACCCTAATTTCTACTATTTATAATAGTAGACTAACTAACCTAAGATAGTTACAATAATATCATTGAGCTAAAAATAAGGAACTAATGAAATTATTTTATCTAGTTAATTAATTATCCAATATATAGTCATCTCTTGATTAAATTTCCAGTTTAGTATATTGTAGACCTTGCATGCTTCTTTCATTAATCTTCTAAGGTCTATAAAATACTCCGGATCTAGTTAATGGTCTTCATACCCATGATGACTAATCCATATTCTATCAGTCTTGGTGTAGACTGGGTTACATGTATAACACTTAAGTGTTGTTAGGGGGATCATGGGGTGGGTTTGGACTATGTAAAAAGAGATATATGTAAGTTATTGTCATTGGATATTGTCAATTATTTGTGATGTGGATTACATGTGGGGGTAATCTAGGGAGAGACTTGTAGCCTAGATATATTTGTTGGCTTGTTCACATGTTTCCTGTGCATTACTTGGCTTTAGTTATTGTTTATATTCTGCTTATTTAGAACTAGCTGATGATCCTACCAGTACACGGTGGTTGTGAACTGATTTTGCACTTGCATTTCTTTTTGTGAGTATAGGCAATCTTCTGGCGGCTGACGTGCGACCTCACTTGTAGTTCTAGCATTTCCAAACATCAAGGGTGAGCTGTTTCAGTCGAGCTACCTTGGTCTCTTTCTTCTAATTGTAGCCCACTTATTTTGGGCTTAGACTCTTATTTATTTGGGGTTGCATTCCCGTATTCTAGACATTGGTAGATTGTTTTGGTACGATGACTTTAAGGTTTTAAGGTAGAATTTTCGTAGGCTTTTATTTTTATAATAGTATTTTTAGACTTGAATGCTAGTTTACCTTATGCACTGGTTTTAAGCTGCTAGGTTATACTAAGTGTTGGTTTATGTTGGTTTGCTCATTCAGGGGTTGGGTGGGTGCCATTCACGGTGGGGTTGGGTCGTGACAAAGATGGTATCAGAGTCCTAGGTTCATTGATCTCATCGTACCAAAATGAGTCTAGTAGAGTCTTGCAGAACGGTACAGAGACGTCTGTACTTTTCTTCGAGAGACTATAGGACTTTAGGAAACTATCTCCTCTTCATTCCTTCGTGCTATAATTTGATTCCAATTGGTATCTGGTGATACAAATTGGTATCTAACTCTTTTACTCTTCTGTTCGTAAATGGTTAATACGAGGAACAATGGAGTGAGACCAGTGGTCCCAGTAGTAGGCTCGGCTATCAGAGGTAGATGAAGGGACAAGGGCAGGGGCCGAGATAGAGCAACACCCGTCAAGGGTAGAGCTCAGGCAGCTGCAGGAGCATGAGAAGCGACCACTCCCCACCCCAGGATCAAGTTGAAGAGGAAGTTGAGGTTTCTGTTGAGGAAGGTGTGGAGCAGGCAAAGGCGACACCGATTGGAGGTGCATGCCTTTCCCCTATCATGCCCGAAGCATTTCAGCAGGTATGGAGCTTTTTGAGTGGGCTGGTTGGTGTTGGGGCTAATCCCATAGGTACGACAGATCAAGTTTTGGGTTCTCAGCCAGCAGCTATTACAACTCCTAGAATGGATGCAGCGTCGGGCACAAATGACTTTTTCCAACCACTGCTGGGTTCAATTATGATAGGGAATGAGCATGAGATGTTGACTAAGTTTCTCAAGTTGAATCCTCCTACATTTCAGGTTACTGAGAAGGAAGATGCCTATGAGTTGATATTGGATTGTTATGAGAGGCTGCACAAGCTGGGTATTGTGCAACAACATGGGGTTGAGTTCGTCACTTTTTAGCTGCAGGGTGATGCTAAGCAATAGTAGAGGTCTCATATGGAATGTCGGCCATCGACCTTGCCTCCACTAACTTGGGAGCAGTTTTATGCTCTATTCCTAGAGAAGTATGTACCTCGTACTTTGAGTGATTGCAAGAAGGATGAGTTACTCACTTTGGAACAGGGTAGCATGTCAGTCTCTGCTTATGGGCTAAGTTTTATGCCTTGTCTCATTTTCCTACACAGTTGTTGGGTACTGAAGAGGAGAGGGTTCGATTGTTTATGAAGGACCTGAACACTGATTTACAGGTGTTATTTATGCACATGACTTCAGTGGGAAAAAGCTTCAATGAGATCACCTATTATGTGAAGAAGTTAGAAGGGGTCAAGCAAGTTGGGAAGGCTAAAGTGTTAGCCAAGAAGCCCCGGAATGACGGAAATTTCAGTGGTTCATACTCCAGGGGCCATAATCAGTAGGTATACTCAGCCCATCCTGTTCAGTCAGCTCTGCCAGCTGCCACAGGTGGTCGTCTGGGAGCTAATCAGCAGTTCTCAGCTCCTAGAGGCCAGGGAGCTTCTTACACATCTGCCAGCAGGCCTACACTTGATCGCGGTTGTTTCCATTGTGGTAATCTGGGCCACTTTAAAAGGGAGTGCCCTTACAGACAGACTGGTAATCAGGCTCAGCAGCAGACCAAGGCTGTGGTCCCAGTAGGTAGAGGTGGTCATGCTAGAGGTCATCCACAAGGTGGGCGAGACAACTTTCAGGTAGGTCGGGGAGACAGAGGTAATGGCAGCGTGAGTAGGGGTGCAGTGCAGCCAACCAAGGAAGTTGCCTGGATTGATGACCGGGCTCACTACTATGTATTTCCAGGGAGATTTGAGGCAGAGCCATCACACGCGGTTATCACAGGTACAATTCTTGTCTGTGATAGGATGACTTCTGTACTATTTGACCCAGGATCTACTTACTCTTATGTGTCTATGAACTTTGCTTTGGGTCTAGAATTGATATATGATGTCCTTGATTCCTCTATCCATGTGTCAACCCCAGTTGGAGAGTCGGTGATTGTGACTCATATTTATCGTACTTGTTCGGTGATGTTTGTGGGGTTGCAGACTTAGGTAGACTTGATAATTTTGGATATGGTAGTCTTCAATGTTATTTTGAGAATGACCTAGTTATCTCCTTATTATAGTTGAATTATAACACCAAAATTGTAGCTCTAGAAATTCTGGGTAAGGATAGACTAGAGTGGCAGGGTGTGTACAGGCCTAAGCTGGCTAAGATCATATCATTTGTTCAGACTAGAAAACTAGTGGAAAGAGGGTGTTTGTCCATTTTGACTTATCTCTAGGATGATAGTGTGGATTCCCCATCTATTGAGTCGGTTCTGGTTGTTTCAGAGTTTCAGGAAATATTTCTGGCGGATTTTCCTGGTATGCCTCCGGACAGGGATATTGATTTTTGTATTGACTTAGAGCCGGGAACTCGCCCAATTTACATTCCTCCATACCGTATGGCTCAAACAGAGTTAAGGAAACTTAAGACTCAGCTCCAGGAACTCTTAGATAAGGGTTTTATCCATCCCAGTGCTTTACCTTGGGGTGCTCCAGTATTGTTTGTGAAAAAGAAGGATGGTAGTATGTGGATATGCATAGACAGGTTACCATCAAAAATAAGTACCCTCTACCCCGTATAAATGATCTTTTTGACCAGTTACAGGGTGTATCTGTGTTCTCAAAAATTGACTTAAAATCAAGGTACCACCAGTTAAAGATTAGGCCCGAGGACATTCCTAAGACTGCCTTTCGGACTCGGTATGAGCATTACAGTTTCTAGTGATGTCATTTGGGTTGACAACATTCATGAGTTTGATGAATGGGGTGTTTATGTCTTATTTGGATTCTTTCGTTATTGTATTTATTGATGACATTTTGATCTACTCCAAAAGTAGGGAGTAGCATACCGAACATCTCCGTATTGTGTTGGAAATATTGAGGCTCCAGAAACTTTATGCGAAGTTCTCCAAGTATGAATTTTGGTTGAATTCGGTAGCCTTGTTAGTGCATGTGGTGTCAGAAAAGGGGGTGATGGTAGATCTCCAGAAGATTGAGGAAGTCAAGGGTTGGGTCTGACCTAGCTCTGTGACTGGGGTGAGGAGTTTTGTGGGGCTTGCAGGTTACTACCATAGGTTTGTCATAGATTTTGCATCCATTGCTACTCACTTGATAAGGTTGACTCAGAAATATGTATCATTTGTATGATCTGCCAAGTGTGAGGAGAGATTCTAAAAGCTCAAAACACTTTTTACCATGACTCCCATCCTTTCATTGCCGGTTGAAGCTAAGGATTTTATTGTATACTGTGATGCTTCACATTCGGGTTTGGGTGTTGTGTTGATGCAGGATAAGAATGTGATAGCATATGCTTCTAGACAATTGAAGGTTCATGAGAGGAATTACCCAACCCATGACTTAGAGTTGGCAGCGGTGGTGTTTACACTAAAAATTTGGAGACACTATCTTTATGGTGTCAAGTGTGAGGTGTTCAGCAATCTGCAACATATTTTTACTCAGAAGGACTTAAATCTGAGATAGATGAGGTAGATGGAGTTGTTGAAGGATTATGATGTGACCATGCAGTACCATCCAGTACTATCCAGGTAAGGCTAATGTGGTGGCAGACGCATTGATCTGGAAGATAGTCAGCATGGGCAGTTTGGCTTATTTGGGGGTGTCCAAATGACCATTGGCAAGAGAGCTTCAGGCTTTAGAAGCTAAGTTCATGCACTTGGGTATCTTCGAACATAGTGGAGTGTTGTCCAGTATTGAGGTCAAATCCATATTCATATAGGAGATAAAGACCAAGCAGTTTCAGAATTCGCAGTTGAGCAAACTTCGAAGCAAGGTCATATTCGGAGAGTCCAGGGATGCCACGTTGGACTCTAGAGGTGTGTTGAATTTCAGAGGGAGGATCTGTGTCCCTCGAGTTGATGATATAATTCATAAGGTATTGGGAGAAGCTCATGGTTCATGAAACTCAATTCATCCGAGCATAACGAAGATGTACATAAATTTGAAGAAAATTTATTGATGGCCTGGGATAAAAATGGACATAATTGAATTCGTGTACAAATGTCAGAACTGTTAGCAGGTCAAATATGAGCACCAAAGGCCTGCAGGACTACTTCAGAAAATGCCCATTCCCCAGTGGAAGTGGGAAATAATAGACATGGACTTTGTGGTGGGTCTTCCAAGGACCTTGGGAAAGTATGACTCGATTTGGGTCATTATGGACAGGCTGATCAAGTTAGCTCATTTTATTCCGGTCAAGGTGGACTACAATTCACAGTAGTTGGCTAAGATTTATATGAAGGAGATCGTGAGACTGCATGGGGTACCACTGTCCATCATTTCAAATAGGGGTACGCAGTTTACCTCTAAGTTCTGGGATAAGTTACTTGAAGAGTTGGGCATTCAACTCACTTTCAACATATCTTTCCATCCTCAGACTCACGGTCAGTCGAAAAGGACAATCCAGGCATTGGAAGACATGATTAGAGCATGCGTGATTGACTTTGGAGGTCATTGGGACCGATTCCTGCCGTTGTATGAGTTCTCATACAACAACAACTACCACTCCAGTATCGGCATGACACCATTTGAGGCACTGTATGGTAGGGAATGTAGATCACCCATAGGGTGGTTTAAAGCAGGCGATGTGAAGCCTCTGGGTGTAGACTTGGTAAGGGAAGCACAGGAAAACGTAAAGAGCATTCAAGCCAAGTTTCTAGCAGCCCAGAGAAGGCAGAAGGAATATGCGAATCACAAGGTAAGGGACATGGACTTTCAGGTTGGTGAACATGTATTATTGAAAGTGTTGCTAATAAAAGGGATTATGCGTTTCGGTAAGAGGGGTAAACTAAGTCCCCAGTTTATTGGTCCATTTAAAGTTCTCAAAATTATAGGGCCAATGGCTTACAAGTTAGCATTGCTGCCTAGTTTGTCCGGTGTTCATCCAGTGTTCCATGTACCTATGTTGAAGCAGTACCATGGGGATGGAGATTACATCATCAAGTGGGATGAAGTATTACTAGATAAGGACTTTCGCTATGAAGAGGAACCGATTGTGACTCTTGATCGGGATGTCCAAAAATTGAGGACAAAGATAATCAGTATGGTAAAAGTTCAGTGGAAGCATCATCCAGCTAAAGAAGCCACTTGGGAAACCGAGAAGGACATGCGGGACAAGTACCCTCACTTGTTTGAGGATTCAGGTCTTACACTTTCCTTTCTTTATTTTTGTACTTTCGAGTTTGATCGTTAAGGGATGAACAATAGGTAAATTGGTATCTGTTATAATGACTGGGTTCGTCGTTATGGGTAAACTTTTCTTGCCAAGTTTCAAGTCAGAAATACTCTGCGTTCGGAAGTTGAAAATTTTAGGCTAGGCTAACCTCGGCCGGTTTTGGAGCAAAGTTTGGTCTAGGGCAATCCGGGTGAGGATTGGGGTTTCTATCTTATAGTGAGCTAGAATTTGTATTAGCTAAGGCATAGAGGAGTCCGAGAGACTTTTCAAAAGTGAATTTGGGTGAGTAGAACTCCCGATATCGAGGTTGACATAAAGGGGTTATTTCGAAATGTGTCACGACCCAACTTACCGGGCCGTGTGGGTGCCTACTTTAACCACCTAGATAGATGAACCATTACCACCCGTCCAACAAGTAACATGCGGAAACTAGAAGTAGCAAAATAAACCTTTCCTTCTCAACAGAAACTTTTTAATTACAACCCTGAAAAGTTGAAGAACAGTTTTACACTTGAAAACACCCCTCCCTAGGATCTAGTCTAGAATCAGTACAAATACACATACTGGTAGGCATCATCGGTCGACCTAAATCCACTCCTACCATCATATAACAAAAATAAGAAAAACATGAGTGCAAATAATGTAATTTAATTTCCATCCTCCAACCTCCTCCCCGTTCTATTCAATACTAACTAACCATTCCTACTCCTTACGCTGCCAACTCCCTCACTTCTCAGACTACTCAAGTCGTACTAACCTTAGACTTCTCAAGTCTCACTACTAGTCTAACTCCTAAGTCCTGACCTGAATGGCCACCCTGTTTACCCTACAAATCCCCAGTACTGCACATTCCGGAAACCATCCAAACCACTGTCAGTCTAGACCCATCACCCTTATAGTACCCTCTATAACAATCTGGACCCCCCAAGGGTTCCCAAGAATCTCTCTTATGATAATACCCACTAGTGATGCAATGCCCGACTCTCAACCATCTTCCCCAGTTTATCAACCACATGTAAACCACCTTTATGACTATGAACAATAATCAACAACATAGCCAACAACAACCCTTGTCGTATAGCCTGGACCCACCCTAGGATCCCTTCTAAAAAATAGCTAAGTGTTAAACAGACAACCCGGCCTAATCCAAGACCAACTCAACAGATATAACGGGATTTTCGGTCACTCAAGGACCACCAACGAATACCATAATTCAATAAAATAGCCCGGTCCACTCATGGAACCAATAACAGTCAACACAATGCAATAATATCAATGCAATGATGTAGTAAAATAAACCCGTACCAGGCGTGGTACCCGAGCAAACCGTTAGTATTTTGTACCAGACGTGGTACCTGAGCCAACCATTTGTTATACCCATACCAGGCGTGGTACCCGAGCCAACCGTTAGTATACCTGTACCAGGCATGGTACTTGAGCTAACCGAATGTCAACAATCCACAGTCAAATAATGAACAAACAACTTGTAAACCAACAAGAAACACACTGTTCGATTCACAGACTGTAAAATAGGACCCTTAGACATTCTACACAATTCCTCTAAGCAATGCAATTCATACAAATACTTAGATAAGAGTACAAAACATACAACATTCACAGGAATCATAAGCCATCACCTACCCTCCCCCACGGGTATATAACTTAATCTCAACCTCAGTCCGTAGACTAGACAAACTCACCCTTTATTTACATATAAGGAACGGTTTTCCCTTTTTAGCATAATTTAACAACCCCATTGATTTCATAACTTGCATAGATAATAACAACACGAGTTACCACCCCTTAGCCCTTAGCAAAACAGTGACTACTTCTCCTGCCTTCAGCATTCCTGAAACCTCACCTAAGAGTTTCCCACTTTCATACCCTTTTTGTTGTCCTTGTAATTCCAAGTTCCCCGAACCTTCCCGACATCCTAGTCCCTGAGTCCTATCATTTTAGCATTCCAAGATAACATAACAGCCAAAAATAGCTACAATTATTCCACAGCTTGATCCAACCAGTCCTTAGCTCACTTATAACTAATAACAAATCCACCAGACTTCGTGCCCGGAGGCCTAAAACATGAAATCTCTATTCCACTATATGATGAATAAAAAATGCAAACAGGTCTAACTACTCATGAAAACCTAGCCTACCTGGGCGCCAAGCAGCTACAACTGTGCATTTCTGGCTCCGTGAAGGCGTTCCTGGCTGAACGATAGTCCTGGAATCCGCTGCTCCACGTCCCTTCAGCCATGACCCCTCCTCCTCATGATTCCCTAGCCTTGGATCAGCCTGGGAGGGTTTTTGGAGAAACCCTCGTATGTTTTCTAAATGAGGAGGAGAAGATTTGTAATAAAATCCCATTCTGAGGCTACTGCCTCCCGTCGTTCTGCTATGGAAGTTACCCCTCCGCTATGGCATTTTGCTATAGGGGAATAATTACTGCTATAGCCGAGTGATGTCAGCCCGAATTATTTCTAAAAATCAGAAATTTTCCCTGGACGTCACCCTACTTACTTCAAACATATTTTTAAATCATTTTCTCCAAATTTATGAAATCAGAAAATTTATATAACGACGGACCCGGTCGTTATAACAGATACTAATTTACCCATCGTTCATCCCCAAATGATCCTGTAATAAAACCAGAGGAGAGAGACTAACCCGGGACTCTCACCGTCCTAAGGGACCATGTAAATCACGAACCCATGCAAGTTGTCAACCCTTCCCCTTAAGAGTCTAATTGACCAGATGGAAAATCTACTATTATCCCATCTCGACGAGGAATTTACAAGCCTCTCAAGGAAAATTACACGTGTCCCTATTCAAAGCACCCAAGGAATCTGGGGCCTCGTGTCATGTTGGGACGGACAAATTTTTAAAGACCCAGGAGAACCTTTCCCTTACCAGTAACTGACTGTCCGTTCACTGTAGCGGACATTACACCGCTATAGCGGTCAAGCTATGGTGGACTGCCGACCGCTATAGCGGTTGGCAATAGAATGAAATAGGGGAGAAAATAGATTTCACCCCCATTCTCCCCATATTCCCTTCGAACATACCACTTTCCCTCCTGATCACTTCGCTCTTGACGTTGAAATTTTCAGGTAAGACTCATTTCTACTTGTTTCCTTACTTCCTTGCATGATTTTGCTCATGAAAATGGTAGAAAACTAGGAACTTGTAGTATAGTTAAAGTGGATTTTTTGAACTTGAACCTTTGGTTGGATTTTATTGAATTCCCAAAGCATGGATGCTTCCCTTACGTTTACAATGCCTCCAAGGCGTTCTGGGCGTAAGGATTACACTATTATTGGCTAAAAATGGGCCAAAATGGGGTGGAATGTAAAGGGTTGTTTCTTGAACAAGATTTGTGATTTGGACGATTTATAGGGGTTATAATGTCCAAATTTTTGTGGAAAACAGTAACGGGGAACTATGGGTAGGTAGATTTGAACTTGGGGTGTCAAAAATAGAATTTTTGACCAAGGGGCGCCATTGTTGCACCCCTTGAAGCTTTGGGGATGATGAATACCTCTATAGCGGTTGGGATCTGCTATGGCAGTTCCGCTACAGCGGATATTTTTCCACTATGGTGGTTATGCTATGGCGGATGATTGTCCTCTATAGCGGAAGGCCGCGAACCAGTAACTTCCCAAGCTAACACTTAGAAATTTTTTCCCCATTTTTCTAAACCCCTTATGCCTTATTGAGTTCTAATCCGATTTTCCTTGCTACTTTATAGGTTATACTTCCAATGGCTGGAGGAGGACAATTTCCCATGTACGATTATGACCATTTTCCCAATGAAGCTAGTTGGGAGCGGTTCCTGGATTACCGGAGACTAGGCATTTGTTACGAGAGTGGTTGCAAGATGACTGGGGTGGATGGAAAAGCAACCGCCTTCCACCGCAATATTAGAGAGTTTAGCTGGGAGTTTCCTAGTAGCTCCTCCTCCCGCACAGACGGGTTGGGTGTGGGAGTTCTACGCCATACTCCCTAAAGTCCACTGGGATGAGCCCAACCCCACCATCCATATTCGAGGAATAGATGTTCCAGTGGATGCTCAGATTATCAATGAGGTGCTTGGACTGCCTCACGTCTCTAATGAGGCCTACGAGGCTAAGTTCTGGCTCTGGGATATGACTTGGTTGAGGGACACTCTGGTGGATGAGGCGTGCAGGGATAAGGTCTTCTAGGTCAGCCACGATGGCGTTACAGTACTAACTTTTCTATGGAGGCTAAGATTTGGCTGAACTTGGTGTCTCGGAGGATTCGCCCATAGGGTAACAAGATTGATGTGACCTATGATCGAGCTCTGGTAATTTCTTGTGCCATGCAAGGCATTATCATGAATGTGGGGGAGCAAATCATTTCTGACTGGAAGGAATTCTACCGGGGTCACAGGAAGGGCCCCTATCTTTCGGGTTTGGTATCCGAGTTATACAGGCGAGTCGGAGTACCTGAGGACCATACTGACTTAGAGGTGGATATGGACGACCCCTTTGACCCTGTCCGGGTGAAAGTGGTCTCCAAGAAGAAGAGGAAGATGGATGAATCCGGGAGCAATCAACCGGTTGAGGAGGCCGACGACGATGATAATGATGATGACACCTCTGCCCCTTCCCAGCCCCAGCCCCCAATCTCTTGAGCCCAGCTGGAAGAGAATCTTGCAGCAGTCCAGAGGTTTATGGAGGATCCTAATGCCAGAGGTGAAGCCCCACACCCATTTGCTCAGGAACTTGCAGCACTCCGTAGGGAGTTAGAGGAAGAGAAGAAGAAGAGACGCTCCCGGGATCGCATATTTTGCCCGGATGTGGAAGACCATCAAGGTCATGTTCTCATGTGTTGCCCCGGGTCGGGAGCTGCCTACACTTGAGCCTGAGGATAGGCATGAGTTTCCCTTCCTGAGCGATGATGAGTCTTAGGACCTCCCCGTCCCCCTCTTACTAGATACTCCTTATTGCTCTTGGTTGCCCCCGTTTGGAGTTTGTTAAGACAATGTTTCCCTTTCCCCCTTTTCCTTTCGTTTTAGCACGTGGATGCTAGTTTTAGACACTATATTCCTTTTTTCACATTATATTAGATAAAAACATGCTTTTCCTTGGTTTACACAGTGATTTTGTAGCTTATTACTTGCTTTTATCTTGTCACCAGGAAGGAGCGAAAATAGGGGAAAAATAGAGCAGGCTCACTGCCTCACGTATCTCCGCTATGGCGGATGTCACTATGCTATAGCGGATCCTCTATAGTAGAGAAAAATCTGCTATAGCGAGAGCGCCGTAGAGGTGTCGTCCACTATGGCGGTCTCGACGGTAAACAATACAAACTTTTGAATTTTTAGCTAAATGCACTCCTCCCCTTCCCGGTTAACATTGCCTAGACCTGTAAACCCCGCCATGGTTTTAAACCACCCTTAAGACTTCCCAAGTCTCACTACTAGTCTAACTCCTAAGTCCTGACCCGGACTGCCACCCTGTTTACCCAACAAATCCCCAGGACTGCACATTTCAAAAACCATCCAAACCACTGTCAGTATAGACCCATCACCCTTATAATACTCTCTATAACAAT
The DNA here is from genome assembly GCA_003996215.1 of Jaltomata sinuosa. Taxonomy (NCBI): domain Eukaryota; kingdom Viridiplantae; phylum Streptophyta; class Magnoliopsida; order Solanales; family Solanaceae; genus Jaltomata; species Jaltomata sinuosa. Next base: position 246,875 of record QJPP01001787.1, on the reverse strand, counting down.
CCGGACCCCCCAAGGGTTCCCAAGAATCTCTCTTATGAATACCCACTAGTGATGCAACGCCCGACTCTCAACCATCTTCCCCAGTTTATCAACCACATGTAAACCACCTTTATGACTATGATCAAAAATCAACAACATAACCAAAAACAACCATTGTCGTATAGCCCGGACCAACCCTTGGATCCCTTCTAAACAACACCTAAGTGTTAAACAGACAACCCGACCTAATCCATGATTAACTCAATAGATATAACAAGATTCTCGATCACTCAAGGACCACCAACGAATGCCACAATTCAATAAAACAGCCAATTCCACTCACGGAACCAATAACAATCAATGCAATGCAACAATATCAATGCAGTGATGCAGTAAAATAAACCCGTACCAGGTGTGGTACCTGAGCCAACTGTTAGTATTTCATACCAGGCATGGTACCCGAGCCAACCAATTATTATACCCGTACCAGGCATGGTACCCTAGCTAACCGTTAGTATACCTATACCAGGCGTGGTACCCGAGCCAACCGAATGTCAACAATCCACAGTCAAATAATGATGAAACAACTTGTAAACCAACTAGAAACACACCATTCGATTCACAGACTGTAAAACAGGATCCTTAGACATTCTACACAATTCCTCTAAGCAATGCATTTCATGCAAACATTTGGATAAGAGTACAAAACATACAACATTTACAGGAATCGTAAGCCATTACCTACGCTCCCCCACGGGTATATAACTTAATCTCAACCTTAGTCCAAAGAATAGACACACTCACCCTTTATTTACATATAAGGAACAATTTTCCCTTTATAGCATAATTTAACAACCCCATTGATTTCAAAACTTGCATAGATAATAACAACACGAGTTACCACCCCTTAGCCCTTAGCAAAACAGTGACTACTTATCCTGCCTTCAGCATTCCCGAAACCTCACCTAGGAGTTTCCCACTTTCATTCCCTTTTTGTTGTCCTTGCAATTCCCGTTTCCCCGAACCTTCCCGACATCCCAGTCCCTGAGTCCTATCATTTTAGCATACCAAGACAATATAACAGCCAAAAATAGCTACAATTATTCCACAACTTGATCCAACCAATCCTTAACGCACTCATAACTAATACCAAATCCACCAGACTTCGTGCCCGGAGGCCTAAAACATGAAATCTTCATTCCGCTATATAATGAATACAAAATTCAAACAGGTCTAATTACTCATAAAAACCTAGCCTACCTGGGCGTCAAGCAGCTACAACTGTGCATTTCTGGCTCCGTGAAGGCGTTCCTGGCTGAACGATGGTCCCTGAATCCGCTGCTCCACGTCCCTTCAGCCATGACCCCTCCTCCTCATGATTCCCTAGCCTTGGATCAGCCTGGGAGGGTTTTTGGAGAAACCCTCGTATGTTTTCTAAATGAGGAGGAGAAGATTTTTAATAAAATCCCATTTTGAGACTACTGCCTCCCGTCATTCCGCTATGGAGGTTACCCCTCCGCTATGGCAGTTTTTCTATAGCGGAATAATTACCGCTATAGCGGAGTGACGTCAGCCCAGATTATTTATGAAAATGAGAAATTTTTCCTGGACATCACCCTACTTACTTCAAACATATTTTTAAATCATTTTCTCTAAATTTATGAAATCAGAAAATTTATATAACGACGGACCCGATCTTTACAACAGCTACTAATTTACCCATTGTTCATCCCCAAATGATCCCGTAATAAAACTAGAGGAGAGAGACTGACCCGGGACTCTCACCGTCCCAAGGGACCATGTAATTCACGAACCCACGCAAGTTGTCAACCCTTCCCCTTAAGAGTCTAATCAACCAGAGGGAAAATCTACAATTATCTCATCTCGACAAGAAATATACAAGCCTCTCAAGGAAAAAATACACGTGTCCCTATTCCGAGCACCCAAGGAATCCGGGGCCTCGTGTAATGTTGGGACAGACAAATTTGAAAAGACCCAGGAGAACCTTTCCCTTACCAGTAACTGACTGACCGTTCACTGTAGCGGATATTACACCACTATAGCGGTCCCGTTATGGCGGATTACTGCCGCTATAGCAGTTGACAGCAGAATGAAATAGGGGAGAAAATGGATTTCACCCCCATTCTCCCCATATTACCTTTGAACATACCACTTTCTCTCCCGATCACTCCGCTTCCGACGTTGAAATTTTCAGGTAAGACTCATTTCTACTTGTTTCCTTACTTCCTTGTATGATTTTTCTCATGAACAAGGTAGAAAACTAGGAACTTGTAGTATAGTTAAAGTGGGTTTTTGAACTTGAACCTTTGGTTGGATTTTGTTGAATTCCCAAAGCATGGATTCTTCCCTTACATTTACAATGCCTCCAAGGCATTCTGGGCGTAAGGATTACACTATTATTGTTTAAAAACGGGCACAAATGGAGTGGAATGTAAAGGGTTGTTTCCTGAACAAGAGTTGTAATTTGGACGATTTATAGGGGTTATAATGTCCAAAATTTCGTGGAAAACAGTAATAGGGAACTCTGGGTAGGTAGATCTGAACTTGGAGTGTCAAAAATAGAATTTTGGATGAAGGGGCGCCATTGTTGCACCCCTTGAAGTTTTGGGGATGATGAATACCGCTATAGCGGTTAGGCTCTGCTATGGCGGTTTCGCTACAATGGATATTCTTCTTCTATGGTGGTTCTGCTATGGAGGACGATCGTCCGCTATAGAGGAAGGCCGCGAACTAGTAACTACCCAAGCTAGTCGTGAGCGGTTCCTGGATTACCGGAGACTGGGCATTTGTTACGAGAGAGTTTACAAGATGACTGGGGTGGATAGAAAAGCAGCCGCCTTCCACCGTAAGATTAGAGAGTTTAGCTGGGAGTGTGCTAGTAGCTCCTCCTCCCGCATAGACGGGCTGGGTGCGGGAGTTCTACGCCATACTCCCTACAATCCGCTGGGATGAGCCCAACCCCACCATCCGTATTCGAGGAATGGATGTTCTAGTGGATGCTCAGACTATCAATGAGGTGCTTGGAGTGCCTCACATCTCCAATAAGGCCTACGAGGGTAAGTCTTGGCTCTGGGATATGACTTGGTTGAGGGACACTCTGGTGGACGAGATGTGCAAGGATAAGGTCTACTGGGCAGCCCCGAGGGAGTTACCAGTACTTACTTTTCTGCGGAGGCTAGGATGTGGCTCAACTTGGTGTCTCGGAGGATCCGACCATCGGGTAACAAGACCTACATGGCCTATACTCGGGCTCTGGTAATTTCTTGTGCCATGCAAGGCATTATTATGAATGTGGGGGAGCAAATCATTTCTGAGTGGAAGGAATTCTACCGGGGTCACAGGAAGGGCCCTTATCTTCCGGGTTTGGTGTCTGAGTTATGCAGGTGAGTCGGAGTGCCTGAGGACCATACTAACTTAGAGGTGGATATGGACGACCCCTTTTACCCTTTCCGAGTGAAGGTGATCTCCAAGAAGAAGAGGAAGATGGATCAAGTCGGGAGCAGTCAACCGGTTGAGGAGGCCGACGACGACGATGATGATGATGACACCCTGCCCCTTCCCTGCCCCAGTCCCGATCTCTAGAGCCAACTGGAGGAGAATTTTGCAGCTGTACGGAGGTTTATGGAGGATCCTAACGCCAGAGGTGCAGCCCCACACCCATCTGCTCAGGATCTTGCAGCACTCCGTAGGGAGTTAGAGGAAGAGAAGAAGAAGAGACGCTCTAGGGAACGCATGTTTGCCCGGATGTGGAAGACCATCAAGGTCATGTTCTCATGTGTTGCCCCGGGTTGGGAGCTACCCACACTCGAGTCTAAAGATAGGCATAAGTTTCCCTTCCTGAGCAATGATGAGGCTTAGGACCTCCCCCTCCCCCTCTTACTAGATACTCCTTATTGCTCTCGGTTACCCCCGTTTGGGGCTTGTTTAGATAATGTTTCCCTTTCTCCCTTTTCCTTTTGTTTTAGCACGTGGATGCTAGTTTTAGACACTATATTCCTTTTATGCACATTATATTATATAAAAACATGGTTTTCCTTGGTTTACATAGTGATTTCGTAGCCTATTACTTGCTTTTATCTTGTCTCCGAGAAGGAGCGAAAATTGGGAGAAAATAGAGCAGGCTCACTGCCTCACGTATCTCCGCTATGGCGGATGTCACTCTACTATAGCAGAGAAAAATCTGCTATAGCGAGAGCGCTGTAGCGGTGGCATCCGCTATGGTGGTCCCGACGGTAAACAGTACAGAATTTTTATTTTTTAGCTAAATGCACTCGTCCCCTTACCGTTTAACATTGCCTAGACCTGTAAACCCCGCCATGGTTTTAAACCACCCTTAATACCATTCCGGGAATTGAATGTATCACAATTAGGTATAACACACTATCGATTACAAGAAATCACAACAATAATTGTTTCCCGACAATACCTTCATGCCATTACACTAATGACTCCTTTGTTCCCAACCAAGTCCTGATTGTCCTGAAACCGAAGCTTCCCTACAGTCACATTTCCCAATTCCTTATCATCTTAACCGATGATAAGCCCTTTTTAACATGCAATACCACTCTTTAAATCAGGACATTTAATAGATTACCACAGACTAAGGTACACAAAATAACTTAATGACTTTCTGCAGACTCTACATGCACAACAATTAACAATTCACATCAAGGTAACCAAATACACAAAATTTCAAGTAAGTTCTTCAACTCAGCCATACACAACATTTCACTTCAGGTCACAGTAAGAATCAAGCCACATAAATTCACCTTCTATTCGTCCTATGGATGGCCATTAGCCGATGATCCATGTCTTACCGCAGCCTCTCAGGCCAGATACCAATTGGAACCTTCCCGGTTCCAATTTCTCTTACTTGTCTTATCGCAACTGGAGTACAAAGACCTCCTTCACTTTGTCGAGATACCAATTGGAATCGAGAGATACCAATTGGACTCAACCCATACAAGCAAGTAAACAACTGCACGAAAGAATGAAAGAAGGGAGATTTTCCTAGAGTGCTTCATAGCTTCCCAAAGATTTGATGTGGATGTCAACACACCAATCCGCAGGACTCTATTTGATACTTTGCTCTTGTACTGGGAGACCGGTAACCTAGGCTCTGATACCATCTGTCACGACCCAACCTATCGGGCCGTGCGGGCGCCTACTCTAACCACCTAGATAGATGATCCCTCACCACCCGTCAAACAAGTAACACGCAGAAAATAGAAGCAGCAAAATAAACCTTTCCTTCTCAAAAGAAACTTTTTAATTACAACCCCGAAAAGTAGAAGAACAGTTTTACACTTGAAAACACCCCTCCCTAGGATCTAGTCTAAATAGGTACAAGAGCTACTACAAGATTTATACAAGAAAGAAAAGACACAACTTCTATCATGGAATCGAAGGACAGAAGTTGTTGGAGATCCTCATCGCCGTGAACATATGAAACATCACCAACCCTGCAACAAGACTATACCCAAAAAGGTATAGCAAGAGTAGAATTAGTACAAACACACGTACTGGTAGGCATCATCGGTCGACCCGAATCCACTCCTACCATCATATAACAAAAATAGGAAAAACATGAGTGCTAATAATGTAATTTAATTTCCATCCTCCAACCTCCTCCCCATTCTATTCAATACTAACCAACCCTTCCTACTCCTTAAGCTGCCAACTCCCTCACTTCTCAGACTACTCAAGTCATACTAACCTTAGACTTTCCAAGTCTCACTATTAGTCTAACTCCTAAGTCCTGACCCGGACTGCCACCCTGTTTACCCTACAAATCCCCAGGACTGCACATTTTGGAAACCATCCAAACCACTGTCAGTATAGACCCATCACCTTATAGTACCCTCTATAACAATCTGGACCCCCCAAGGGTTCCCAAGAATCTCTCTTATGAATACCCACTAATGATGCAATGCCCGACTCTCAACCATCTTCCCCAGTTTATCAACCACATGTAAACCACCTTTATGACTATGAACAATAATCAACAACATAACCAACAACAACCCTTGTCGTATAGCCTGGACCCACCCTAGCATCCCTTCCAAAAAATACCTAAGTATTAAACAGACAACCCGGCCTAATCCAAGACCAACTCAATAGATATAACAGGATTTTCGGTCACTCAAGGACCACCAACGAATACCATAATTTAATAAAACAGCCCAGTCCACTCACGGAACCAATAACGGTCAATGCAGTGCAACAATCTTAATGTAATGATACAGTAAAATAAACCCATACCAGGCGTGCTACCCGAGCCAACCGTTAGTATTTCATACCAAGCGTGGTACCCGAGCCAACCATTTGTTATACTCGTACCAGGCGTGGTACCCAAGCCAACCGTTAGTATACATGTACTAGGCGTGGTACCCGAGCCAACCGAATGTCAATAATCCACAGTCAAATAATAAACAAACAACTTGTAAACCAACAAGCAACACACCGTTCGATTCACAGACTATAAAATAGGACCCTTAGACATTCTACAAAATTCCTCTAAGCAATGCAATTCATACAAACACTTAGATAAGAGTACAAAACATACAACATTCACAGAAATCGTAAGCCATCACCTACCCTCCCCCACGGGTATATAACTTAATCTAAACCTCAGTCCAAAGACTAGACACACTCACCCTTTATTTATATAAAAGGAACGGTTTCCCCTTTTTAGCATAATTTAACAACCCCATTGATTTTAGAACTTTCATAGATAATAACAACACGAGTTACCAACCCTTAGCCCTTAGCAAAATAGTGACTACTTATCCTGCCTTCTGCATTTCCAAAACTTCACCTAGGAGTTTCCCACTTTTATACCCTTTTTGTTGTCCTTGCAATTCCCGGTTCTCCGAACCTTCCCGACATCCCAGTCCCTGAGTCGAATAATTTTAGCATGCCAAGACAACATAACAACCAAAAATATCTACAATTATTCCACAGCTCGATCCAACCAATCCTTAGCTCACTCATAACTAATATCAAATCCACCAGACTTTGTGCCCGGAGGCCTAAAACATGAAATCTCCATTCCGCTATATGATGAATACAAAATGCAAACATGTCTAACTACTCATGAAAACCTAGCCTACCTGGGCGCCAAGCAGCTGTAACTTTGCATTTCTTGCTCCGTGAAGGCTTTCCTGACTGAACGATGGTCCTGGAACCGCTGCTCCACGTCCCTTCAGCCATGACCCCTCCTCGTCATAATTCTCTAGCCTTGGAGCATCCTGGGAGGGTTCTTGGAGAAACTCTCGTATGTTTTTTAACTGAGGAGGAGAAGCTTTATAATAAAATCCCGTTCTGAGGCTACTGCCTCCCATCATTCCGCTATGGTGGTTACCCCTCCGCTATGGTAGTTTCGCTATATCCAAATAATTACCGCTATAGCGGAGTGACGTCAGCTCGGATTATTTCTGAAAATTAGATATTTTCCCATGAAATCACCCTACTTACTTCAATCATATTTTTAAATCATTTTCCCCAAATTTATGAAATCGGAAAATTTATATAACGACGGACCCGGTTGTTACAAAACGTCAGGAAATTAAGGGTGTTATAAAATGGGCATATTTGGGGGACTTTAAGACTTTCTGTTCCATGTCAACCTCTAGGGAAGTTGACACACTACTAGAATGACCTTCGCTATAGTGGAGAAAATACTGCTATAGTGGGAGTCAACATCGGTCAGCACCGCTATAGCGAGTGACTCTACTACGGCGATACTGCTATACTGTAGCATGGATCGCTATAGCAGAGTGTGATGAGATCTAATGCAAAAACTTCCCCAAAATAGTCAGTTTTCATCAAAGACATTTTGGGAGAAGGACAAGGTGATTCTAGGCAATTTTCCTCTATTTTCCATCATTTTTCATCCCAAAGGTAAGGATTCTACTCCCTTAACTTTATGTTACCTTTCCTACAGAGTAGCATTGCTAGTTAGGGACTTGGGAGAAGGTTTTGAATGACCTAGGAATGGTAGAATCTAGGGAAAAAGGGGATTCTAGGGTGCTAGAGTTCTTGGGTCTTGTTATTTTTGATGGATTATGATCATGTGGCCTTAATTCTCTAAAATGTATCCATAAAAATGGTAGTCTTGGGTAAATTAATGGTGGGAAAGCCCGAGAATGGGTGGGATGATCATAGTTTTGCCTGGGGATTAGGATTTTTGCATAATCCGGGTATTTAGGCCAATGAATTGACTATAGTTCTTGTATAATTATTTCTAGACCAAGAACAAGCAAGGGATTCTGAGAAGGAGAAAGCTCCGATTCAATAGAGCTTTGAGTAACTCGAGTTAGGTGATGGTTATTTATTCCCTTTATGCATTGTATGTTTGTGTGCTTTTGCTTAAGTATTGTATGAGTTGCATGCTTAGGAATAGTTAGGAATGTCTAAATGTCTGGATATTAGTCTGGTAAAATAAATTGGGTGTTATTGCTTGTTGGTTTACAAGTGTGTTTTGTTCATTATTTGTGACTGTTGGTTTTCTGTGTGACATTCAGTTGGCTCGGGTACCACGCCTAGTACGTGATAACAAACGATTGACTCGGGTACCAGGCCTGGTACAGGATATTAAATGGTTAGCTCGGGTACCATGCCTGGTACAGGAATTATAAATGGTTGGCTCAGGTACCATGCCTGGTATGAGTTTATATATTGAATTTGTTGTATTCATTCGATGATTCCATGAGTAGACTGAGATGTGTTTCTTGAACTGTGATATTTGCATATGGTCCATGAGAGGCCGGGTTATTATATTGATCCGTGTTTGGTCTTGGTGTAGACCGGATTGCATATGTAATGCTTAAGTGCTGTTAGGGGGATCCCAATGTGGGTCCAGACTATGTAAAAAGAGATATATGTAAGTTATTGTCATTGGATGTTGGAAATTCTTTCTGAAGTGGATTACATGTGGGGGATAAGCTAGGGAGAGACTTGTAGACAAGATATATTTGTTGGCTTGTTCACATATTTCCTGTGCATTACATGGCTTTAGTTACTGTTCATATTTTGCTTATTTGAAACTGGATGATGATTCTACAAGTACACCGTAGTTGGTTACTGATTCTGCACTTGCATTTATTTTTGTGAGTACATGAGGCGCCCAAATTACACCTCTAAAAGAAGCGCAAACGATCGATGTTCAAATATAGAACCCAACTAAAGGTTGGGGTCGATCCCACAAGGAATATGGTAGGACTAGGTTCGATTAGTGTTTACTCGTGCTTGTAGTCATTTATTTCCCGCAAGGTTTTTTTTAAATAACAAGTAATGATTGTAAATCAAAAGTAAACAAGTAACAATTGCTAATTTCGAGAGTTGTAACCAATTAATGTGATGACTAGGGTAGTGTTCCCCATGAGATCATAACTTAGTAAGGCGTTTGTACTTGGTAAACTAGTTTGGTACTTAGCATGCAAAATTGGTAAGTTAGGTTCACCTAATTCCTTGGTCCGGCAACTAGGTAAATTTCACCACACGTCTTGCTCCGGCTGCGGGTGTGTGCTTTACTAACCCTTACCCTGGATCCCAGATTAGCTATTCCCAGACAAGGTCAAGCTATTAGATGAGGGTTGGTAGCCTCAAATCTCCGTTGTTAAACAACCCTTTTCCTATCCATTACCTCCTTGGTCCGGCAAGTAAGGATAGGGCGAGTTCTAACATTGAGCACCGTTAAAAAGAAATCAAAACAAAGGGAAGAACAATACATGCATGAACATCGCCCTAGATTACCTAAGTACTCGTTAATCCTTCATGGTTCCCACAACCCTGGTTGTGGATTTAGCTACTCATGTTCATAAGTGCATAATTAATGTTTGTTTGAGCAATCATCAATAGATACTTACAATTGAGAATAAAGAAACCCAGACTCTTGCAGAAAAATCTTAAGAACACTTCAATATCAAGAACTTGTGTTTAGAATCAATGCTAAAGTAATAATGTAACAAATATCTGAAAGTGTTCTGCAAAATATCGTGTAACAATTCGTGAACCAACTAAAATAAAACCTAAGTGAAAGTATTTATAGACAAAGAGGCCAAATCCTAATAAAATTGGGAATAGCTGGACGTGGCAGATCCGACGGGTCGCCTCACGGGCCATCGCTGAGGCGACGGGCGTCGTGGGTGCCCGTCGGCCTTATTCACTTCTTCAGGGAATTCCACTACCATGATCTCACGGGCGGTGGCAACAGGATATCGCAGCTGTGATGCTCGTCGCTGTCTCACGTCACCTGCCATGGTCAATTTTCCAACTCTTCTTCTCTGTTTCCATGGGCAACCATTATGGGACGTTGATAACGCCCAAACTACACCTCGAATTAATGAAGCGTAAGCGGTCGTAGTCAAATATAGAACCCAACGAAGGTTGGGGTCGAATCCCACAGGGAATAAGGTGAGAATTAAGCCTTTAGTGAATTAGTTGACTAGTCGTCAATAGTTTCTGGTAAATAAAGGGGGGGGGGGTTGTGATCAAATTGTGAACAAACACAAACGATAACGTATGAGAAATAATAAGTAGGAGAATGAACTAGGGAAGTGTTTACCATGGCGTTGGTAACAATGTCGATTCTAGGCTTAATCGGGTTCTTTTACATATGTGTCACGATGTGATTGAATTAATGGTATCGTCTAAATGTCTCTCGACTAAATAGACAAATTTACTTTTCAATTCTCTCGAACTTGAAAAGGTGTGCTTTTAGATTTCAATCCTAAACATCAAGTAGATTAATCTAGTTACAGCATCAATCATAAGACGAGAGTTGGTAGTCTCGAATCCTCGTTGTTAATCAAGTTTCCCGGTTTTAATCTCTTTACTCAAGCAAATTAAACCTAGGCATGTTCTAATATTTGCAACCACTAGAAAACGTGACATAATGAATGATTAACAACGTGACAACATATATATTGAACCCGACGCTATCCGGAATCTATATCGCTACTTTAGCCATGGCTCCCACAACCCTAGTTGTGGGAGGTTTAGTTACTCATGCTTGTAGAAGAATAAAAGAAAGTCATATTCATGATAAAGAAAAGAGATCCTTACAATGTAGTGAGAACAATCTTTAATTATTCCAAGAACAAGAAAACAAAGATCCCAAGAACGATTCAAGAACACGAATTCAAGAAGTGTCAAACGTGTTTCTTGATCTCCAAGTCGACTAAAATCTCTCCTAAAACTATTGGGCAATGTATTGGTAAGTGTGTAAAAACTATTGGAAAATCTTAACAAATAAAATAAACCTAATATAGGGTATTTATAGGAGTCTAGGAAACAAATCCCAAAAACGTCCGGATTCCGCGTAGCGGACAGCCCAGGAGTGACGGCCAGGCTGACGGACCGTCACTGGCTTGACGGACCATCGCCTGGACCGTCACCACTAGGCAGTGGTGCTGCCTTGGTGTGACGGTTTGGGTGGCGGACCGTCACACCCTTGACGGACCGTCACCTGAACCGTCACTCTTATCCAGAATGCTCTTTTTCTCGTATTTCCTTCCGTTTCCATGTTTGTTTCCATTTCCTGAAAATACAACATAAAAACATCAAAAACGACAATGGTTGCTTGAAAACGTACGATTGTTCTTAGTTTAAAGGAGTCGAAAGTGCCATAAAATGGCGGCACATCAACACCCTCAACTTAAAACGTTCGCTTGTCCTCAAGCAACATAACATAAAAACAATAAGACGACTCAACTAAGAACACAAACTCATGTTTCTAGCAACTCATGGTCATTCAACACTTTATTCAATCAAGCTCCCTCGTAGCACATAAATGAATGAAACACTAACTTGCAAGGATCCAAACATGTCATTCCGATATGATAGAACACTTTACATACACACGCGCAGCTATCCTAACAATCAATAGACAATACAGAAATCTTGGTGCCCTCACCACAAAGAAATCCCACACACAAGATTTGGGACTAGGTAAGCGCTCACACTCACAAATGATTTCAAACAATGCACATGCGATACCATAGGCTTGCCCTTACTATTCTATTTCAGTTCTTCCGAAAGCCGCTGAGGATCACTACAGGACTTGTTTAGGCTTGTAATGAGGCTTCAGGTGCAGGTAGGATACATTTAGGGGTTAGTGACTACGCCCTTCTTGGAACCACCGACGTCTTCTTACCACATAACTTTACGTTGCCCATCCTTATTCACCTTTTTATATCCTTCTTTCTAGCTACAGGTGCGGCCTCTTTATTTTGACAATTCTTTTTATTACTTTTTCGATCTTTTTCATCTCTTTTTTTTCTTTTCTTAGGCACACACCCGAATTTTCATTCTATTCACAACCAATCTTCACTATCCTCTTTTTCTTATCATTCACCTCTATATTAGCCACCCTCAACTTAGGCTGATTGCCTGGGTTGAGGTGCACAATGTCCATGGAAGGACCAGGGCCAAAACAGGGTTTACCTCTATAGTAGCCACCCTCAACTTAGGCTGATTGCCTGCGTTGAGGTGCACGATGTCCAAGGAAGGACCAGGGCCAAAATAGGGATTCAAAGTTTAAACAGGAATGGTGACAGGTTATTGAAAGAACAAGGTCAATTATGGCTCAAACAGGGATCGAAGGGATTATTTGCGTTTGGACGGTCTTTTTAGGCTAAGTGGACTGCACACAAAAAGGGCCTGTGATCCTTTCCTAAGCAACCAAACTTCAAACTTAACAAAATAGACCGGGCAAGTTCTAGATGCATGCACAGAGTAAGAATTTATAACAATAAGCTCACACACTCTTGGCACCAAGAAACTATATCGCTACCAACTATCAAACAACCGCTCGGCTTAAGCATGCTTATTCTAATCATAATCACACAATGACATTCGAGGATCCAGACAGTCAATCGTTTCAACATAAGTACAAAACAAGAAAATTTTTAAAGGGGCCTCCTTTTAGTCAAGAAAAACGCCATGCTCATCACCTTGCTATAGACACTAAAATACAAAATTTTTTAAAATAACAACCTAAACATGCCGGTTCTACTAGATAGCGCACCGGAGGGAAAAGAAACACGGCAACAAAAACCCTCGGTGGTGACTCACATGTTTCCCAACACCCTCAACTTAGACTCATGCATTATCCCCAATGCATCCATATGAAAGCTAAAAACTGTGAGAGAAAAGAATACATGTGAAGTCGATATGACTCAGATTTTGGAATGATGTTGGAGACCGCCAGGGTCTCCAAAATAGGAGAACTCGATGTCCTCATCATTCAGCATAACATCGTCCTGCAGACCACCAGCATTCAGATTTTGTTGGGTCTGCAGTTCTGCAGCGAGCCTTGCTGCCTCTTGTTGTGCGGCCATGTTTCGCCTCAATGTTCTAGCAAGCTCGGGGTCGTAAGGTAATGTTGATTCACCCGAGCGCCGGGTACTTGGCATGCACAACTCTGTACCCTGTCAAAAACAAAAACAACAAATAAACGGAAAAGCAGGAAAGTATGACTAAGAGTCAAATAAACACACCGGACTTAATAATCAACCGTATTCCCCGACAACGGTGCCAAAATTTGAGAACGCTCAAAGTACCACTCCGATTAAGAAGCGTAAGCAATCGTTGTCAAATATAGAACCCAACAAAGGTTGGGGTCGATCCCACAGAGAATATGGTGAAAGTTAAGTCGTTAGTGAATTAGTTGACTAATGGTCAATAGTTTCTGGTAAATAAAAGGGGGGTTTTGTGTGAACAACGTGTAAACAAAACGAACAATAATGTATGAGTGAAAATCAATATGAGAGAGAACTAGGGAAGTGTTCACCATGGCGTTGTAACAATGTCGATTATAGGCTTAACCGGGTTCTTTCTATATGCGTGTCACGATGTGATTGAATTAATGGTATCATCTAAACGTTTCTCAACCAAATAGACGAATTTACTTTTCAATTCTCTCGAACTTGAAAAGGTGTGCTTTTATATTTCAATTCTAAACATCAAGTAGATTAATCTAGTTACAGCATTAATCATAAGACAAGAGTTGGTAGTCTTGAATCCTCGTCGTTAATCAAGTTTCCCGGTTTTAATCTCTTTACTCAAGAAAATTAAACCTAGGCATGTTCTAATATTTGCAACCACTAGAAAACGTTAAATAATGAATGAATAACAACGTGACAACATATATATTGAACCCGTCGCTACCCGGAATCTATCTTGCTACGGTTGCCATGGCTCCCACAACCCTAGTTGTGGGAGGTTTAGTTCTTCATGCTATTAAGAAAAGAGAAGAGAATAGTATTCATAATAAGGAGAATAGATTCTTACAATATAATGAAAACAAATCTTCAATGATCCAAGAACAAGAAAAACCAAGATCCCAAGAACGATTCAAGAACACGTTTTCAAGACAAGGAAAACGTGTTTCTTGCTCTCAAAAATCTCTCCTAAAACTATTGGGAGAACTATATTAAAAAGCTTGGTAAATAAAATAAACCTAACATAGGGTATTTATAGGAGTATAGGAAACAAATCCCAAAAACGTCAGGATTCCGCGTAGCGGACGGTCTAGGTGTGACGGCCAGGCTGACGGACCGTCACTGGCTTGACGGACCGTCGCCTGGACCACCGTCACTAGGCAGTAGGCTGCCTCAGGGTGACGGTTTGGGTGACGGACCATCACCCACTTGACGGACCGTCGCCTGAACCGTCACTCTTATCCAGAATGCTCTTTTTGCTCGTATTTCCTTCCGTTTCCATGTTTGTCCCTATTTCCTGAAAACATAACATAAAACCATCAAAATGACGACGGTTGCTTGAAAACGTACAATTGTTCTTAGTTAAAAGGAGTCGAAAGTGCCGTAAAATGGCGGCACATCAGCGAATACTTCAGCTCATTTGGTGTCATCATTCAGCTCAGGTAATAAAGAGAGTTTTCTTTGCCTTCACTATTTTCTTGGGCCAATAGTGATCCAACTGACTTTTCTTGAGTAAGTCCAATGGCACATTTCAACGGATTCATTCTGAGCTAATATATTTGGAGTAATTCAAATACCATTCTCAAGTCTTTCAAGTGGTCGCTCCTCTTTCTTGACTTCACCACCAGATCATCAACATAACATTCAACATTCTTATGGAGCAAGTCATCAAAGATATTTTGCATTGCCCTTTGATATGTGGCACCAACATTCTTCAAACCAAAAGGCATCACCTTGTAGCAATAAATACCTTTAGGTGTATGGAATGCAGTGAGCTCTTCATCCTTCGGCGCCATGCAAATTTGGTTATATTCGGACGAACCATCCATGAAACACATCACCTTGTAACCTATGGTAGCATCAATCATCAGCTCTAGAATAGGGAGTGGAAATTCATCCTTAAGGCACGCATGGTTGAGATCCCTGAAGTCAACATAAACTCGAATTTGGCCATTCTTCTTACGCACGGGGACAATAGTTAAAATCCATGTGGGGTATTTCACTTAGCGAATAAACCCAGCTTCAATGAGCTTGTTAACTTCACTCTCGATCAATGGAACCAAGTCTGGTCTGAAACGTCTTTGGGCCTGCTTAACAGGATGAGCACCATTCTTGACTGCTAACTAATGAACTGCCACTTTGGGATCCAAGACAGGCATCTCTTTGTAACTCCAAGCAAAGACATCCATGTATTCCTTAAATATATCTATATAAGCGGTGTCTTCGTCAGCTTCTAGAAAAGCACTTAGGTAGGTTGGCCTTGGTTCTTCTCCGGTGCCAAGATTAACTTCTTTCAAGGGATCTATTGTGGTCTTCACTCCTTCTTATAGTTTCGGCAAAGCATCTCCATCATCTTCATCCTCTTGGGGATCACCATCATTGACAGATATGTGATGACACCAGGAAATATCCATCATCTTCTCGTCAACCTTCTTTTGAGACGAGGTATCTTGCTCACTTTGAACAGTAATGTGATATAAAGAGCCTACACTTTCTTTATCCTCTTCACGCTCCTTGGTATGAACCACAGTATGAATTATTTCTTTTAGTGTCTCCTCACATGAAACCACAAGTTTCATCTGTTGCCTCATTCTAGAAGGGATCAAACTTTGGAAATCCCTTAGGACTCTAGGTGAAACAGGCATTATCAAGCGTTGAGTCTCTCTCGTGCTTGTTACTCCTCCTCAATGGACCCAATCTTTCGAACACAGAAGTTCTTGGAGTTGATTTTCCAAGTCTATCAAAGACAGAAGGCCTTTTGTTGGAAGCGACAGACTCATCTTCCACAGTGATGTAGCTGCTACTTGCCCTTCTTATGGAGATGCGAACTGGCGGTGACTGCTCGTACCTTAAGCCTTCAAGTGATTGCCTGGTAGTAGAATCTTATGGAAGTTTTCCCAACTTTGATATTTCATTGGGGTTATATCCATCCTTCGAAAATAAGCTATAAGCATTTGGATCAAAACCTTCACTTGTATTCTTTGTAGGGAGTGTCATATCTTGTGGTGGACTTTGAGCCATGAACTTTCCAAGAAACTTTGAGGATAAGTTTATTGCATCAATTCGTTTGATAGAAAGAGCTAGTACCTTCAGTGCACTTCCTTGGACGTCAGATGATTGACCTTTCTCTTTCTTCACCTTTGTAACATAGCGAAGAACAGGAGTTTCCTTCTTCTTTTGGACCATAATGCTTCCTTTACTTGGAATGGAGTGAGGTTTGTTGCCACCAACTTTGACTTTTCCCGTAGCCACACCATCTTTTTTGATTGAAAGCTCATCATACTTGGCCGATTTAACATCTTCAATCTTTGCATCCTTCATAATGTGACTCTTCAAGTAGAACTTTGCATCAACGAAGTGTGACTCAACTTCAGTGAATGGCTTTTCATCAGCAATTATCTTCCTTTCAATTTCACCTTCGAGATACTTCAAACATTGATAGTAGAAGGCTGCGACAATTTTGTTCTTATGCACCCAAGGTCTGCCAAGAAATATGTTATATGAAGTCTTTGCATCGATCATATTCATCCACGCACTCGATCTTAAATCTCCCATTTGGATATCTAAGCTGATAGAACCTATGGCCCTTTGACCCCCTTGATTGAACCCTTGGATCATCAAATGGCTTTCAGTGAGTTCTTCAGTCGTGATGCCAAGCTCCTTCATTGTGCGAATAGGCAGAATATTGACTCCAGATCCCTCATCTATCAAGATTCTATTTATCCTCTTCTCTAGCACATGGCCTACCATATAAAAAGGAAGGTTTTGTGGTGTTTCACCAAGCAGGAACATCATCTGTGAATGTGATTTTTGTATCACATGCATGTACTTCTTGGAAACGAAGTTCAATAGGATCTTTGGAAGATGAAGGAGGTACCATCGATGGACTTTCACCTTTTGCTTCTTCTTTGTCAGTATTAAAACATGATGCCTCAATATTGTCTTGGAACCAGCTCGGTAAGAATTCCTCCAAAGTCAGCGGACGTCGTGGTTTCTGGTGGTAATACACCTCTACTTTTGGCTTCTTTGGATGCACAAGTGATTTTTTCTTCACTGGTCTTCTCACCATCCTCCTTCTAGTTGGTTTCTCAGATGACTCTTTTCATGAACTTGCCTTGTTGCGTCTTCGCCTGGTCACCAGAATCCAACCTTCAGCATTGTCTTTATCAATTTGAGGCTTATCTTGCTTCAATGGTTCTTCTTCATGCTCTTCTAAGCTGTATATTTGGACCGGATCAAGAGAGCCAAATATGATAGAGACTTGATGAGAACTAGCTTTCTCATCGTCAAGAAAAATCTTCTTCTCATTAGCTAGTTCCATGATTTTGTCCTTGAAAATGAAACATTTCTCCAAAGGGTGACCCATAAGCCTATGATACCTGCAATAACTTGGGTCATCAATTCTTCCAACTTTCTCGGGCCGCTTCATCTCTGGTAGATCAATGAGCTTTAGCTTGAGAAGTTCATCAAAGATTTCAAGAACATCAGAATCGAGGAAGGGGTATTCCCTTTCTTGCATCTCCTTCAAAGTCAACTTCTGATTTGGACGTCCTTGAGAAGAAGTCGTCTTCACGCTTTGCTTCTTGCTCACCTTTGTGGTGAATTTCACAGAAGACACGTTGACATTCATGGATTCTTTGTTGTTATTTTTGGGGACAAACTTGCTCTATCTCCGGGGTTTTTGTTTGCCTTTTTCTTTGCGAGGGTCATGAACAGGCACCACATCTTTTCCAGCAGATGACATATTCGTCTCCATATTGTGAGCACGGGTAGCTAGATCTTTAAAGGTTTTTGGCTTGATTCCTTGTAAGATGTAAAGAAGCTCCCAATGCATTCCTTGGATGCACATTTCTATTCCAGATGCTTTGATGAGTCTTTCTTTGCAGTTCAGGCTAGCATTTCTCCACCGATTGATGAAATCGATAACTGGTTCATTCTATTTTTGGCGAGTGTTTGTGAGTTCTATCATGCTCACCGTACGCCTTGTGCTATAAAAGCGATTGAGGAACTCATGCTCCAAATTACCCCAACTATCGATAGAGTTTAGCTCGAGATTCGTGTACCAGTCAAAAGTATTTCCCTTTAAGGAGCGGAGAAAATGCTTGACAAGATAGTCTCTGTAGGTTCCAGCATTGTTACATGTTTCAATGAAGTGTGCAACATGTTACTTTGGATTTCCTTTGCCCTCAAATTATTGAAACTTGGGGGGCTGATAACCGACAAACATCTTGAGGATGTCAATCCTTGCAGTGTATGGCTTGGCGTACATGAGAGATGTCATGCCCCGAGGTTACCCCCTAGACGTAACACGAGACTTGGGACAACAAGGATCCCAAGCTAACCCTTGGTCATAGCATTCTCAAGCATAACAAAAGATAAGCGGAAGTATAATAGATAAATCTGGAATCATATACATAGGTAATCAAGTCAAATAAGATACACAATTCGGAAGGAGACTAGAACACTGTCTATGTCTGAAAAGCCTCTACATGACATAAGAAGTTGCTAGTACAAGACCCTAGCTAACTCGAAGTACGAAAATGAAAAAAAGCTTAACAAACTAAGAACATAACTAGGCCTCGGCCTAAGAGGACTCACCAACAGCTGACTGGGAAAGTTGCCTTGGGACTCTAGCCACAAATCTGAAAAAGAACACCTGAATCTGCATCATCAAAGGATGCAGCACAAAATATACGTCAGTACTATGAAATGTACTGAGTATATGAGATATGCATAGGTCATGCTAAAATATACTTGAAAGCGTGTTTAAAAGCTGAGATCATGCATAATTTGTGATAAAACATGCTTAAATTATCCTTGAAGCTGAAATTATGTGGTAATAGTAAAATCTGTAGTGTAATGACTCAATGCAATATCATAAGCTAAAAACTTAATCATAAGTAGTAAGTCTGAAATCTGAAAGCAAAGAGTCAATACATTTTTAAACTTGAAACTGTTCTGTGGGAGGTTTTCTAACTGACATAGACCATGTGAGCTACATGGAATCCGATGTATACGCCCCATCGAGAGGACCCAATATACCTTGCCAGGGTATAGAGGCATGACTGTAGCGTGATCACTAAAACTGATGCCCAACAAAGGGGACTTAGAACCTATGGGGGCACGTAGTTCTGGGACTAAGGGTACTCTCACCCAGTCCAACTCGATGCTAAATACTACTCCCAAAACATACATATAGCTCATATAATACCGATGACATATCTGATGTCAAAGCTATTTATAACCAATGACATATCTGGTCAAAGTTGTTCATAACTGGTGACATATCTGATGTCAAAACTGTTTGAAAAGCAATAAGACATATCTGATGCCATGCAATTAAAATTCATACATATATAGACTTAGCATAGCCATAGTTCAAAACATTCTTTTCTTTCTAAATTCATACTTGAGGAAATAGGCATGCATTTCATGAACATAGAGGTCATGTTATCTAAATATACCAATTTTTTTACTTGAAGACATGCAATCCAAAGGAATCATGCTAAAATTCATGCTTAACATATGGGCTTTTGAAAATACTTACAAAACTTCAATTTAAGCGTGGGTGATAGATGAGAAATCATGAATTAAAGCTTTAAAATAAAACTCATAACCTTTTTCCAATTTGGGTAAGAACCCAAGTTTCATTAATTAGACAAGGATTAGCCTTAAAATCATGAATAAGAAATCACTCATAAAAACTCATACAAAATCATGCAATTTAGAGTTAGAATCCATAGAAGAATCATGAGGAAATAATTTTAGAAGGACCCGTAAGAATTGGGTAAGAACCCTAGTTTAGAAATCCATAAGTTCAATTTAGAAGATTGGAGTTTTGGGTATAAGGGTGAAGGAATCCCTTATTGAATACCCACATACCTTGATTGAAGCTAACCCACTTGAATTGAAAAGACTTAGGAGACTTGAACTTAGAGTTTGAGACTTGGAGCTTGAAACCCTAACTTGAAGCTTGAGAAGATGGAACTTTTTTTCTTCTTTTAGAAGTTGATTGAAAGAATGGGAGAGAACTTAGGTCAAGTGGAAATAAAAACCCTCTTAAATAGGCTTAAAACGACTTACTATAGGAGTTAAAAGAGGGGAAAATTATTAAAAGAGTGGGAAATTATAAAAATACCCCTGGACTTAAGCTTGGGAAAAGCTGGAAAAGGTCGATCTCAGGGACCACGAGTTGGTCCACGGTCCATCATCCAAAAGAATGGACCGTCAAAGGAAGCTCTTTGAAGGTGATTCTATGGGTTATAAGATGGACCATCGTTCAACATGATGACCCGTCAAGTCATTCGTGAAAACCGAGCTGAAAAGCTGAATTTTGATAAACCACGGGTCACTCTACTGACCGTGGTTTTGGTCTACAGGTCGTGAACCAACCAGTGGTTTTGAAGATGAAAATTTTAAGTTTCTGTTCAGCAATGACGAGTTGAAGTACGGACCGTCGTTCAAAATGATGGTTCGTCATTCCCATTCGTCATCACTGGCAGTACTACATTAAACTGCCCATAACCTTTTACTCTGGACTCGGATTAATGCGAGGTCAGTGGCATTGAAAAGAAGACTCAAAAAACTTTAATTTCGTGGGTACTAGGCCACCTAAATCTTTATATTTTGGGAGGAATGATCGGTTGAAGTTGACCCTAGTTTAGACTTACATGAAAACTTACTTTGGTGAGGTGCTTGCGACTTAACTTGATAATAGGAGTTTGTTATGAACATGATTCGCATCTGAAGCACTCACCACACTAGAAAAATGATCATTACACTCATGGAAAAGGTTTGGGTATTAGTTTAGGATTTTTGGGGTGTTACAAGAGAAGACTTGGTAGAAATTTTATATTTGTCCTTGATGGTCCCTTCTATGAACTCCTTTAGCCGGTCGAGTGGGATCATCCCCTCGGAAGAAACTGGAAGTTCTTTAGTTGGTGGCACTTTCTTTGTAGGGGTTTCAATCTCTTGAACTTCAGGGGCCTTTCCCGGTGCATGGCAAGATTTCACATCCATCAATCCATCCATCTTGTCCATCAACTTGTCGATTCGGGACCCCTGATTGTGTACATGCTTGGTCAATCCTTCAATCATCTTTGCCAAGCTTGCAAGTTGCTCCTCCATTGATGAAGCATCAGTCACCATTGCTTGCATGATCATTGGAGTTGTTGGAGAGTAGCATGGTCTATCGCCTAATTTGATCTGTGGTGCACTCATACCATGGGGAGAGGATCCATCGGTTGAGTCATTATATTTTTTTGTGGCAGAGTTCTTGGATCCAGAGAGATCAAGTTGAGCCAAAGTCTTCTTAATCCTCTCAGTAAGGTTGCTTCCTCCTCTTGATGCATCGGTGGAGGATCTTGCTCTTTGTGTAGATGAAGATCCGAAAATTGAAGTTGATGCGGACAACACTTGGAGTGTTTGTTGTCCCAAGATGCTTGCCTTGCTCCTTGTAACAGGTCCAAAGCTTCCAAAGGTAATGTCGAGGATGCTTTCCACTTCAGTAGAGAACTTGGAGTCAACAGCCTTGGAGGAAGTTGAATTGGAGTCGATCTTCTTCGAAGTCATTTCGATGTTCTTGAACTTTGATGATTCAAAAGTTGATATGAGAGGTAGAGATTGTCCCACTGGGCGTGCCTGAATTTGTAGATAATAAAATTCGAGTCGCAGAAAATAATAATCAGGACCAAAAATATCACAACAATCGTAGTATTTTATTTGAATATATGAGTGTTACAATCTCTATTAATCCTCTGATTCGTCTTTCCAAGTATATAAATTCAAGGGACGTTGAGCTTGATCTTGAATTTGGTGGAATTGATCTTAGCTTGTGAATTTAATGAGTTTGACCATGACTTGTACTTGAATCCAAGGGCTTTTGAGCTTGATCTTGAATCTGGTGGTCTTGATATTGACTTGTGAATTTGATGAGTTTGATCTTGACTTGTACTTTAATCCAAGGTCTTTTGAGATTGATCTTGAATCTGGTGGTCTTGATCTTGAGTTGTATGAACTTGAATGTTGAATTCTTGAAGTTGTAGCTTGTAGAGAAATTTGTTGTGTTTCATCCACGAGCTCTCTCTGGCTTCTTGTTAGAATTCTGGTGTCTTTTTCTGAATTATGGATGACACCTACTTATAGTTGAAGGAGGGAAGAATTATGGTAAGTATCAACTCTTTCCGGCCAATCAGATTGAAGTGATGTGGCCATATTTGATTGGTCGGAATATGTCACTTGTACACGTGGTGTGTTTTCATTGGTCTTTTAACTTGGTTTGGCATGTTGCATCATTTTGACACATGGCATGATCCTATTGGCTCCTTCGCTTGACTTGGCATTCCACGTCATTTGACACGTGGCACCAACTTGGGCCTCTAGAATAAGATGACATCTTGGGCCTTGCAAAGTAGGCTCATCATTTGTAGACCAAATTAATGGACTAGCCCAATAAAAATTGGACTTTTAATTAAATCTGTATTTATTGGACTTAATTATTGATCCAATTATATTGATCCGCAATATTTATTTACACTAATATATTTTGAATTTAATATAACCCAAATTTCATACGGATTTTATATTTGATAAGATTTCATTGTGTACAAGGACAACTTTAATACTAGATACATATATTTTGGATATAATGTATGACATTTAAAATTGAATACATCAAATTAATATCGAATACATATAAACAGATACATGAAATCACCTACTGAATACATATAAGTAGATACATATAAACAGATACACTATATGGAATTTGATGAATGTATCCGTGCATCTTTGACATCAGATAATATATCTTTAATACCAGATATATGTACATTGTATAAAATTGAATATTAGATACACCAAATAAATAAATTTATTATTCTAAAGAGTAATAAAAATAAAATTAATCAAATTACATAACCAAGACACATATTTTCGTTAATCCCTCTATTTTTGCCTTATATTAAGGGATTTTTTTACTAAAAATATCTTCAGTTACTGAAATTAGTTACACATGTATCTAGGATACATGTTTTCACTCGCTAGATACACAAATTTGACATGAAACTAGTTATAAAAAATATACTAATATTTAAAACTAGTGATTGATATAATAATTAGGCCTCAAAGTAATGTGTTTTATTTACTTTATTTACCTTTTCTTCTTTAGAGAGAAATGAGACTCAACAAGAGCGGGCCTTAAATAGATAAGAGGGAAGGCAAATTAGATTCAATAGGCTAACAGTTGGGCCTAAAGCGATGTCATGAGTGGATCGATGGATCAGTTGGAGAGACAGAAAAGCCCATAACAGCTTCATGAGCTAAGTTGAGAGCTCAAGGACCAAGGTAATGGATGAAGTAATCTGGAACCTATGAAACTCCTTTGGAAATTTTTACACAACCGATAGAAAGATAAATGTGATTTATCATTTTTTTTGCTGAGTTTTACCATTTAACAATCAATTATTTTATTTTTTTACTTGAACTATCACCAAGTATTCCATTTTCGTACTTGAATCTATGTATTAAAACACACTTAGTGGAGAAGATGGTGATAGTTCGGATATGCAAAAAAAATAGTTGATAGTTGGCCTAATCAGCTCTGAGGTGTATTTTAATACATAGATACTGATAGTTCAAGTAGAACAAGAAAACAACTGATAATTAAAGTGTAAAACTCGCAAAAAAATATATATTTCAAATGTATTTTGATCATTAACTCACATTTTTAATATCTCGAGAAGTGCACCTTCTGTAAAACTTTGTCTGACGAGATTGTGATTTTGTAAATATTTTATTGGAACTTATATTTTTCTTTGCCCTTTTCTTCTTGGAAAAACTATATTGCTCCTACTAGTAGTAACTAGTATAATATTAAATGAAATTAAGTGTCTACTACTACTAGGACGGCTTCTCTAGTCTCGAAGAAGAGGAGTAGAAATTCATTATCATTTCACAAAATGGAATCCAATCATTTCATTAAGCATTTTTATGCTTTCTTTGTTGCACGAGATATGACGAATGCCCTTATTAGCTAGCTTCACTTCTTTAGTTCATCATTAACCTTTACCCAAAAGCACACATGCTTTCCTCCCTTTTCCCCTTTCCTTTTTAGATTACTACAAAATGCTACTATTAAAAGTGAAATACTCCATCTGTCCATCTTTACTTGTTTCTTATATTAAAATAAATGTCTAATAATACTTGTCCAATTTATAAAATTAGAAGATAATTTAACACTTAGTTCCTAATTATTTACCCTTATCATTAACTATATAGTTTCTTAAAAAGTCTGTCAAGTCAATAGTGAACAAGTAAAATTCGACATAGAGAAAATCTGCCACATAGCTGAATTAATTAAGTTCTTCATGTATATTGAGAACTTTTAAAAGCTTTTTTTTTTCTTTCTGGAGAGTGCTCCTTTTTCATATGAGGTCTCTAAGCCATTTTCCATTTTGGGGGGTTCTCATTTTTTCTTCTTCAAGATTTTGTTTGTTTAATTTAAAATTTGAGACTTAGATTAACAATTAAATTTGTATTTGAGATCAAAAGCGAGTAGATAGGATGATCAATATCAGCTTTCTGATGCTAGGAACTTGCTTAGGAATATAATCACAACAAAGAAAAAAGAATTTAGCGACAAAATATTTTTCGTGCTAAATAGGGACAAATTTGCTTACGGAATTATGATTCTGTCGCAAAAAGATAAATAAAATGGTAGATATGTATTATAGCGATGAATTAGCTATGAAAACTAAAATGCGCAAAAGTTTTGGCACCTATTTATTAGCTACGGAATTAACAACAAACTTATATATATATACATACAACTTTTATGTATTTAGATGTTGAGAAAATAAATAATCTTAATTATTTAGTACTCAAATTTTAATACAATATATTAATATTTATGTACGAATTTACATTCAAATGTCTTAATCTTAATTTTGATGTAGATTTTAATAATCAGATTTATACATTTTAATTTTAATTATGTCACGACCCAGACCACCGTGAGTGGCACTCACCCAACCCCTGGGGAGGGAACCATCACTTCCCCGAACTTAATCATCCTAACATCTCAAAATCAGTGCATAAAATAAACTAGCAGCTCAATAACAATAAATCAACTTCATTAATATAAACCTGCGAAAATTACCTCCTAGAATCTGAAAGTCACAGTACCAAACGCTTCTACCAATGTCTAGAGTACGGGGATGCAATCCCAAAATATAAGGAAATAGTCTAAGCCCGAAATAAATGGGCTACAACACTAATGATAGATTCAAGGCAGCTCGATCAAGCGGCTCACCCTTGAAGTCTGGAACGCTGATACTACAAATGAGGTCGCGTCTCAGCCGCTGGAAGATTTCCTGTACTCACAAGAAGAAAAAGCAAGTGCAGTATCAGTAGACCACCATTGTGTATTGGTAGGATCATCAGCCAATTCCAAATAAATAGTGTATAATTCAGTACAACAAATCAAGTACAAGTAAGGAAAACATGCAACAAGTCAATAGGCTCCCCTAGACTACAAGTCTCTACCTAGCTCATTTCACATGAAGTCCACTTCTTATAACTCTAAGCCACAATCACAGAATTCGATAACTCATCCTTATTACCTAGCCCGGACCCACCCTGGGATCCCTTCTAACAATACATAAGTGTTAAACAGACAATCCGGCCTAATCTAAGACCAACTCAACAAATATAACAGGATTCTCGGTCACTCAAAGACCACAAGTGAATATCACAATTCAATAAGAATAGCCCGGTCCACTCATGGAACCAATAACAGTTAATGCAATGCAACAATATCAATGTTATGATGCAGTAAAATAAACCCGTAACAGGCATGGTACCCGAGCTATCTGTTAGTATTTCGTACCAGGCGTGGTACCCGTGCTAACCATTTGTTATACCCGTACCAGGCGTGGTACCCCATCCAACTGTTAGTATACACGTACCAGGCATGGTACTCGAGCCAACTGAATGTCAATAATCCACAGTCAAAATAATGAATAAACAACTTGTAAACCAACAAGCAACACACCGTTCAATTCATAGATTGTAAAACAGGACCCTTAGACATTCTACACAATTCCTCTAAGTTATGCAATTTCATACAAATACTTAGAAAAGAGTATAAAATATACAACATTCACAGGAATCGTAAGCCATCACCTACCTCGAAGTAATCCTAGCTCTACTCAACCCGAGCTTTCCCGTATTCTGAATTCCTTTCTCACTTTTGGTCTAGAATAACATACAAGTATATGAAATTAACAAACAAGGCCTGCACATTACCCGGATTACACCAAATCCCAGAATCCCAGGACACACATGATCATTCCACCCTTTTTCTGGGCTTTTCCACAGTTAATTTTCCTAGTTCTATCATTTTCACGGATAAAAATGGAGAATTTAACAACATATGATCATTATATTTGACTTTTAACAATCTCCAAGAACTTTCATGTTTAGAATCCCCTTTCTTTCCCGGATTCCACCATTTTGAGGTTATTTCAACCTTCCCCCAAGTTTTCTCCTAGTAATTCTACCGCATGGGAAAAGTAGTGCAAAGTTTGGGGAATAGAAACCTTACCTTAGGGAAGAAAAACGATGAAGAACGGAGGAAAAATGCCTGAAATTGCCCTACCTCTTCTCCCAAATGAATTGTAGAAAACTGAATTATTTTGGAGAAATTTCTGCATTAAAAACCCGTCGGCCGGCAATAGCGGTCCCCACTCTGCTATAGTGGTCCCGCTATAGCGGACAACTTACGCTATAGCGGTCTTAAGCGGCGTTGACCGCCTTGATCACCGCTATAGTGGAGGTCGCTACAGCAGAGCCTTTGCGCTTTTCACAGACAGAATGTCCGGAAATCTCCAAAATTTGGTCCTTTTACAACCCACTTGCTTCCCCCGGTGACCCAAAATAACCCCTCCACATCAAACGTATTTTTGGGAGTTCTACTTACCCAATTTTGATTCTGAAAAGTCTCTCGGACTCCTTTATATCTTGGCTACGTGGAAAACTAGCTCAAAACAAGACACCTAACCCAATCCTTACCCATATTTCCCTAGACTCTACCTCGCTCTAAAACTGTCTGAGACTAGCCTAGCCCAGAATTTCAAACCCCCGAACCAGAGTTTTCTAACTCTAAAACTTGGCATGATTGGACTACCCATAATGACGTACCCGATCATTACAATAGATACAAATTTATCCATTGTTCATCCCCGAATGATCAAACCCAAATTTACGAAAATAAAGGAAAGAAAGTGTAGTACCTAAATCCTCAAACAATTGAGGGTACTTGTCCCGCATCTCCTTCTCGATTTCCCAAGTGGCTTCCTCAACCGGATGATGCTTCTACTGAACTTTTACCATGTCAATCACCTTTTTCCTCAATCTCCGGACATCCCGAGCAAGAATCAAGATTGGTTCCTCTTCATAATAAAGATCCTTGTAGAAAAGTACCTCATCCCACTTGATGATGTAATCCCCATCCTCATGGTATCGCTTAAGCATGGATACATGGAATACCGAATTGATGCCCGAAAAACTGGGCGACAGTGCTAACTTATGAGCCACTGGCCCCACAATCTCAAGAACCTCAAACGAACTGATGAACCGAGGGCTAAACTTGCCCTTTTTACCAAACCGCATAACTCCCTTCATTGGTGACACTTTCAACAATACCTGTTCACCGACCTGAAATTCCATGTCGCGAACCTTGCGATCTGCATACTCTTTCTGTCTGCTTTGGGCAGCCAACAATTTGGCCTGAATGCACCTTACCTTTTCCTGCGCTACCTTTACTAAGTCCACTCCCAGGGGCTTTACATCGCCTTTCTCAAACCTCCCAACCAGTGATCTGCAGTTCCTCCCATATAATGCCTCGAATGGTGCCGTGTCAATACTAGAATGGTAGCTATTATTGTACAAGAACTTGCACAACGATAGAAACTGGTCCCAATGACCCCCGAAGTCCATCACACATGCTCTCAGCATGTCCTTCAATACCTGGATCATCCTCTCTGACTGGCCATCAGTCTGAGAATGGAAGGTTGTGCTAAAAGTGAGTTGTGTACCCAACTCTTCATGTACCTTGCCCCAAAATTTAGAGGTGAATTGCATACCCCTGTCTGAAATGATGGACAGTGGTACCCCATGAAATCTCACAATCTTCTTCACGTAGATCTTGGCCAATTATTGTGAATTGTAATCTACCTTGACCAGAATAAAATGAGCGGACTTGTTCAGCCTATCAACAATGACCCAAATTGAGTCATACTTCCCCAATGTCTTGGGAAGACCCACCACGAAGTCCATGGCTATCCTTTCCCACTTCCACTCTGGGATTGGACATCCTCTGAAGTAGTCCTGCAGGCCTCTAGTGCTCATACTTTACCTGCTGGCAATTCTGACACTTGGACAAAAAGTCCACTATGTCCCTTTTCATTTCGGGCCACCAGTAACGCTGCCTTAAGTTTCTGTACATTTTGGTCACACCCGGATGAATTGAGTACCACAAACCATGGGCTTTTGCCAGGATTTTATGAATTATGTCATCAACCAAAGAACACAAATCCTCCCTCTGAAATTTAGTACTCCACCAGAGTCTAACGTAACATCCCTGGATTTCTCAGATATTACCTTACCTCGAAGCTTACTCAGTTTCGGATCCTGAAATTGTTTGGCCTTTATTTCCTCTATGAAGGTGGCTTTGACCTCAATGCTAGCCAACAATCCACCTTGATCTGAAACACCCAAGTGCATGAACTTGGCCTCCAAAGCCCAAATTTCCCATGCTAGTGGTCATTTAGAAACCCCCAAACAAGCCAAACTACCCATGCTAACTGTTTTCCAGCTCAATGCATCTGCCACCACATTAGCCTTACCCGGATGGTACTGAATGGTCACATCATAGTCCTTCAGTAGCTCCATCCACCTTCTCTGCCTCAAATTCAAATCCTTTTGCGTGAATACATGTTGTAGACTGTGATGATTCGTGAACACCTCACACTTGACACCATAAAGGTAGTGTCTCCAAATCTTTAGTGCAAAAACCACTGCTGCCAACTCTAGGTCGTGAGTCGGGTAGTTCCTCTCATGCACCGTCAACTGCCTGGATGTATAGGCTATCACATTCCTATCCTGCATCAACACAGCACCCAAACCAGAATGTGAAGCATCACAGTAAACAATAAAGTCTTTACCTTCAACCGGCAAGGACAAAATAAGAGTCATGGTCAAAAGAGTCTTGAGCTTTTGGAAGCTCTCCTCACACTTGTCGGACCACAGGAATGGTACATCTTTCTGTGTCAGCCTGGTCAGGTGAGTAGAAATAGACGCAAAATCCTTAACAAACCTCTGGTAGTACCCTGCGAGTCCAACAAAACTCCTTACCTCAGTCATAGTGCTAGGCCGGACCCAACTCTTGACTGCTTCAATTTTCTGGGGATCTACCATCACCCCATTTTCTGACACTACATGCCCCAAGAACGCAACTGAAGTTAACCAAAATTCACACTTGGTGAACTTCGCATAAAGCTTCTGGTGTTTCAAGATGTCCAACACAATATGAAGATGATTAGTATGCTCCTCCCTACTCTTGGAGTAGATCAAAATATCATCAATAAACACAATCACGAAGGAATCCAAATATGACTTAAATACCCCATTCATCAAACTCATGAATGTTGCCGGTGCATTGGTCAAACAAAACAACATTACTAGGAATTCATAATGCCCATTCCGAGTCTGAAAGAAAATCTTAGGAATGTCCTCAGGTCTAATGTTTAACTGATGGTACCCCGACCTCAAGTTAATTTTTGAAAACACCGATGCACTCTGAAGATAGTCAAACAAATCATCTATATGGGGTATGGGGTACTTATTCTAGATGGACACCTTGTTCAACTTCCTATAATCTATGCACATTCGCATACTACCATCCTTCTTCTTTAGAAATAAAACTGGAGCACCCCAAGGCGAAGCACTGGAATGGATAAATCCCTTATCTAGGAGTTCCTGTAGCTGAGTCTTAAGTTCCCTCAACTCTTCAAGAACCATACGATACGGAGGAATGGAAATGAAATGAGTTCCTGGCTCAAAATCAATACAGAAATCTATATCCCTGTCCAGAGGCATGCTGGGCAAATCCTCTGGAAACACCTCTAGAAACTCAGAAACAACGGGAACTGACTCAATAGACAGGGACTCCACACTATCATCCCGGAGATGAGCCAAGAAGGGTAGAAACCCTCTACCCACTAGCTTACTAGCCCGAACAAATGATATTATCTTAACTGGCTTAGGCTTGTACACACCTTCCCACTCTAGTCTATCCTTACCCGGAATCTCTAGAGCCACAGTCTTGGCGTTACAGTTCAACACAACATGATAAGGGGACAGCCAGGTCATGCCCAAGATAAATCAAAATCATTCATATCCAGAATTACTAAGTCTACCCAAGTATGCAACCCCAAAAACACAACAGAACAGTCACGATAAACATAAGTCACAATTACAGACTCTCCAAACAGGGTAGAAACATGAATAGGGGAATCAAGAATATCACAAGTCAATTTCAGACCCAGCAAAAAACTCACAGATACATAATAATATATAGAACCTGGGTCAAATAATACTGAAGCCATTTTATCGCAGACAAGAATGGTACCTGTGATCACCACATCTGAGGCTTCCACCTCAGTCCTCCCTAGAAAAGCATTGCAATGAGCTTGGTCATCAATCCGGGCAACTTCTTAGACCAGTTGCACTGCACCCCTACCCGCGCCGTTGTTCCCTCTGTCGCCCCGACCTTCCTGAAAGTTTCCTCGCCCGCCCTGTGTATGACCTCTAGCATTACCACCTCTACCTGTCGGGACCATCGCTCTAGGCTGTTGCGACCCTGATTACCTGTCTGCCTGAGTGGGCACTCCCTCTTAAAGTGGCCCAGATCACCATAATAAAAGCATCCATGGTCAATTGTAAGCCTGTTAGCTGACGTATAAGATGATCCCTGGCCTCTAGGAGCTGAAGACTGATTATGAGCTCTCTGAAGACCACCTGTAGCAGCTGGCAGAGCTGACTGAATAGGAAGGGCTGAGTATACCTGCTGATGATGACCCCTGGAATGTGAGCCACCATAATTTACCTCATTCCAGGTCTTCTTAGCTAATGCCTTAGCCTGCCCCATCTGTCTGACTCCCTCAAGTTGCTTCACATAATCCACCACATTATTAAAGCCCTTTCCTGAAGAAGTCATATGCAATGACAATATCTGTAGCTCAGTATTCAAACCTTTCACAAACAACCTGACCCGTTCCTCCTCGAAACCCAATAGCTGTGTGGCAAAATGAGACAAGGCATGGAATTTAGCCTCGTAAGCAGAGACTGACATGCTACCCTACTCCAAGTTCAAGAACTAATCTTTCTTTCGGTCTCTCAAAGTATGGGGTACGTACTTCTCTAAAAACAAAGCGTGGAATTGTTCCCAAGTCAGTTGGGGTAGAACAGAAGACTGGCACTCCACATGAGACCTCCACCACTGCTTGGCATCACCCTGCAGTTAAAATGTGACAAAATCAACCCCATACTGACGTACAATACCCAACTTGTGCAAACTCTCATAGAAATCCAAGATAAACTCATAGGCATCCTCTTTGTAGGTACCCTGAAAAGTAGGAGGTTTCAGCTTGAGAAACTTGGTCAGCATCTCATTCTCATTCCCTGTCATCACTGGGCCTAGCATTGGCCTGAAGAAGTCATTCGTGCCTGAAGCTGCATCCATCCTAGGCGTTGTAGTAGCTGCTGGCTGAGGGTCCAAGTCTTGGTTTGCAAAAGCCGCGGGTATGGCTCAAGTACCAACCAACCCACTTAAAATATTCCAAGCTTGCTAAAAGGCTTCTGGTGTCATAGTAGGGAGACCTGCAACCCCAATCGGTGCCGCCTCTTCCTGCGCCTCACCATCTTCAGCCACAACTTCTACATCTTCAGCAACGTGTTCCTGAGGTAGGGAGGGGTTTCTTCATGCTCTCCAACAGCCGCTTGAGCTCCACCCCTGGCAGGTGTGGCTCTACCTCATCCTCTGCCCCTTCCCCTGCCTCTACCACGTACAGCCGAGGCCACTGCTGGGACCGCTGCTCTAGATCCATTGTTCCTTGTGTTAACCATCTGCGGACAAAAGATTTAATGAGGTTAGATACAAATTTATATCACCAGATACCAATTGGAATCAAGTTATAGCACGAAGAATAGAAGGAAGAGATAGTTTTCCTAAAGCCCCATAACCTCTCGAAGAAAAGTACGGGCGTCTCCGCATCGTTCCAAAAGACTCTACTAGACCTGTTTGGTATGACAAGATCAACGAACCTAGGGCTCTGATACCATATTTGTCATGACCTAGACCGCCGTGAGTGGCACTCACCCAACCCCCGGGAGAGCGAACCATCACTTGATCAAACTTAATCGTTCTAACAGCTCAAAACCAGTGCATAAAATAAACTAGCAGTTCAATAACAATAAATCAACTTCATTAATATAAACCTGCGGAAATTACCTCCTAGAATCTGAAAGTGGCAGTACCAAACGCTTCTACCAATGTTAGAGTACGGGGATGCAATCCCAAAATATAAGGAAATAGTCTAAGCCCGAAATAAATGGGCTAAACACTAATGATAGATTCAAGGCAACTCGATCGAGTTGTTCACGCTTGAAGTCTGGAACGTTGGTACTACAGATGAGGTCGCGTCTCAGCCGCTGGAAGATTGCATGTACTCACAAGAAGAAAAAGCAAGTGCAGTATCAGTACACCACCATTGTGTATTGGTAGGATCATCAGCCAATTCCAAATAAAGAGTGTATAATTCAGTACAGCAAATCAAGTACAAGTACGGAAAACATGCAACAAGTCAATAGGCTCCCCTAGACTACAAGTCTCTACCTAGCTCATTTCACATGAAGTCCACTTCTTATAACTCTAAGCCACAATCACAGAATTCGATAACTCATCCTTATTACCTAGCCCGGACCCACCCTGGGATCCCTTCTAACAATACCTAAGTGTTAAACAGACAATCCTTCCTAATCTAAGACCAACTCAACAAATATAACAGGATTCTCGGTCACTCAAAGACCACAAGTGAATATCACAATTCAATAAGAACAGCCGGGTCCACTTATGGAACCAATAACAGTCAATGCAATGCAACAATATCAATGTCATGATGCAGTAAAATAAACCCGTACCAGGCATGGTACCCGAGCTATCCGTTAGTATTTCGTACCAGGCGTGGTACCCGTGCCAACCATTTGTTATACCCATACCAGGCGTGGTACCGAAGCCAACCGTTAGTATACCTGTACCAGGCATGGTACTCGAGCCAACCTAATGTCAACAATCCACAGTCAAAATAATGAACAAACAACTTGTAAACCAACAAGAAACACGCCGTTCAATTCACAGACTGTAAAACAGGACCCTTAGACATTCTACACAATTCCTCTAAGTCATGCAATTCATATAAACACTTAGATAAGAGTACAAAATATATAACATTCACAGGAATTTGTATGCCATCACCTACCTCAAAATGATCCCAGCTCTACTCAACCCGAGCTTTCCCGTGTTTTCGATTTCTTTCTCGTTCTTGGTCTAGAATTACATACAAGTACATGAAATTAACAAACAAGGGCTGCACATTACCCGGATTACACCAAATCCCAGAACCCCAGGACACACATGATCATTCCACCCTTTTCCCGGGCTTTCCCACCGTTAATTTCCCTAGTTCTATCATTTTCATGGATAAAAATGGAGAATTTAACAACATATGATCATTATATTTCAGTTTTAATAATCCCCAAGAATTTTCATGTTTAGAATCCCCTTTCTTCCCCGGATTCTACTATTCCTAGGTTATTCCAACCTTCCCCCAAGTTTCCTCCTAGAAATTCTACCGCATAGGAAAAGTAGTGCAAAGTTTGGGGAGTAAAAACCTTACCTTAGGGAAGAAAAATAATGAAAAATGGAGGAAAAACGTCTGAAATGGCCCTATCTCTTCTCCCAAACGAATTGTAGAAAACTGAATTGTTTTGGGGAAGTTTTTGCATTCAAAATCCGTCGGCCCGCTATAGTAGTCCCCACTCTGCTATAGCGGTCCCTCTAAAGTGGACGACTTCCTCTATAGCGGTCTTAAGCAGCGTTGACCGCCTTCACCACCGTTATAGCGGTATTTTCCAGTGCTATAGCAGAGGTCTCTACGGCGGAGCCATTGCGCTCATCACGGATAGAATATCTGAAAATGTCCGAAATTTGGTCCTTTTACAACACACTTGCTTCCCCCGATGACCTGAAACAATCCCTCCAAGTCAAACGCGTTTCTGAGAGTTCTACTTACCTAATTTTGATTCTGAAAAGTCCTTCGAACTCCTTTATGTCTTGGCTATGTGGAAAACTAGCTCAAAACAAGACACTTAACCCAATTCTTACCTGGATTTCTCTAGACTCCACCTCACTCCAAAATTGGCCGAGACTAGCCTAGCCCAGAATTTTAAACCCCCAAACTCAGAGTTTTCTAACTCTAAAACTTGGCACGATTGGACTACCCATAACAGACCCGGTCATTACAAATTAAAATGAATAAGGTGTAAGCATAGAAAAAGGAGTTCTTATCTATTTATTGAAAAACTATCCCTTCTCTATATTGCTTTTTGAAAATTATGTGTGTTACTGGGAATCTCTCAATTCTTTGACCTGAATGCGTCCTAATTCAATGAAACATTAGATATTATTAGAAAAATGATAAATGGTACAACCACTTTTGGCACAACGTGGCATAAATCCACCTTTTGAGGGTATTAAAGTAACTTCACACGGTTTTTAAGGGTAACCTAGTAACTTCTTAAGTTTTGCCTACCCAAAATACCCTTCAAACCCCAAAACCACTCTTTGAATTTTAAAACCGGACTCTCTCTCCTCCCTCTAATACAACACCCTGCCCAAGGAAAAGTTAATTATCTTTCCAAAAAAAATCTTCTTCCCAAAAACTTTGTTGCACGTCTAAAAAAAAAATTCTTCCCAAGTTGCACGCCTAAACTAATCTATACTCTACCCTTTCCATAAGATATATAAATCCTTATCTTCTTCATATACTCATCCTTCATATCATATTTTCTCTCTCTCTTTGTTGTTGTTATGGTTGTTCTTATCATGGGCAAGAATATTTATGTTGTTTTTAAGGGCAAAAAACAAGGTATATACTCTACTTGAGAGGAATGTGCCAAGATGACTTTTAGATTCAGCGGATCCATAAATAGAAAGTTCAAAAGTTATGAAGAAGCTTTTGAAGCTTTCAAAGATTGGAAAGCTGGGGAATCATCTGAGGAATCCACTAGTAAATCATCCGTGGATAAAACTTTAGTAGTTAATAATGAACATATAGCTAGGTTAGCATTCTTTATGGCTGGAATTGTAGTTCGATTCAACTATTTGCAGCGTTCTTCATTTTAAATCATTTGTTAATATTATGTTCCCTTTCTAAATTTGTTACTATGTGTATTTCAGTTGTAATTAACTTACTCTTGAACGGAGAACTTTGGTTCAATGTTACACTTTCATTCGACGATAAGAATTTATTCATTCAATTAAATTTGTTTGTATCATGAAGAAAAGTTTGCACAAAATAAAAACAATGAAACTTAAAAAATTCATCCATTCATCTACCAAAGGTAACAAAATCTTATCACCACAAACCATCAAAAACTTATCAAAAATAGTAATAAAAAAACAGCCCCCCAAACATTCACTATAGCAGCATAAACTTAAAGATTATCACTCACCCCGTTATTATCGTTAGCATCTTATATGTAGGAATAGATATGCCTCAACTCACATATGTCTTCCATAAGTTGTTGAATACATGCTTTAAGTTTATTCACTTCCTCTGTTAGAGCTACGATCTCCCATTCTATGCGAAATCATCTTCTATTTCTTCCTGTAATTTGTGCATTGAACGTCATAAATAATAGGGGTTCATTTAAAG
The DNA here is from genome assembly GCA_003996215.1 of Jaltomata sinuosa. NCBI lineage: Eukaryota > Viridiplantae > Streptophyta > Magnoliopsida > Solanales > Solanaceae > Jaltomata > Jaltomata sinuosa. The sequence goes on along the minus strand of QJPP01001787.1, from coordinate 210,376 downwards.
AAGACATTTTGGTGGATTATTTTTAATTTTTATGGTTTCTTATTTAAAGGAGAGATCTGAACCATCACATTGGTTAGTTGAAGTAAATTGTTTAGATGTGCCCTTTCGTTTTCTAGAGGTGAACAGTCATATTAAATTTTTAAAATTCAGAAATCTGCCAAGTAAATTATTATGAAAATATTTACAAAGATTTGAAAATTGAATTTGCCAAGTAGATCAAAATTGATAAAAAAGTTCTGCCAAATAAATCAATCAAAATTTTCTTTCTTATTCTGTCAAATAGATAATTTGGAAAGATTTTTCTTCCTCCATGACTTATCTTGTTAAAAGATTTATTTTGATTTTATTAATTGATTTTTACTTTTTTCTGCAAATAAATAATAAAATAAATTAAGAACTAAAAAATGATGGACAATACCAAAAGAGTTCTTTCATTCATTCATTAAAAAAGAAAAGAAAAAAGTTACAAAAAAATGAAACAAGATCCAACACCTAAAGATCTTAACAAACAAAAAAAAGATCCAATAACCTAAGGATCACCACCCTCACCACCAACATTTTCATCATCATTCATGACTTCTTCTATGTAGGCATGGAATCTCTCCCTCAACTCCCACAATTCTGCAGTAAGCTTCTCTATCAACTCACGAAGGTCTCTCACTTCTCCCTTTAGTACTTCAATATCCCACACTGTATTCACAAGTCTTCCAACCCTTTGAGGAACTGGTGGTACGTCATTAGTAGAAGACATAGTAAAAGAGATGAGTGGAGTGGTTTCTATCTTAGGGTCTTGTTGTCATTTATAGAGGTGTTGGCTGGTAAACCAACCGTCACATTGGTTGAATTAAAATCAAGAAACAATTTCCAAAGATCACCTAGGTTCTTTAAAAAATTACACCGTTTATGTTGAAAAAATATAACAATTACCACCGTTAGGTCACCTAGGTTCTTTCAAACATTGCACCATTTCTGCCAATCAAGATTTCATTTCAAAGCAACAATCTAATATCTAATCTACCACTAAGAGTTCAGATGGAAGAAAATCATCATAGAAAATCATCATAATAAATAAATAAACAAAGAAGAATCTAAATAAAGTAGATAACACTTCCAATCAAGATTTTATTTTAAAGCAACAAAATTATATTGACAGTTTAGATGGAAGAAAATTATCATACTAGATAGAGTCAAAATAAAATCATCCTGCCCGTTCCCTATTATTAATGACACGTATATGCGAGTCTCCATTAAGAACAATGATTTTTACACTATATTCACTACTGTGAAAGATTAACAGGTCAAGAACATCTCCTTCCTGGTAATTTGAGTTCTCGATAAAAGATCTTCAACCGTTGCATATCCTCCTACGATTATGACTGCGGCAGGGAATTATTCGTGCTGGAAATACGTCATATGCATCATTATAAATCCTAGATGCCGACGAATCCAAACGTGCGTTGGATGTAGTGGAATGTATTCAGAAATACTTTTTGGCAACCACTGTAATAAAAAAATTGAATTATTAAGATCTGAAATTAACAAATAAAAATATTTTGGTTAAAATAAAGAAAAATAAATGTACCGCATCATCATGTATCATATACGATCTTGATAATTTCATACTGAAACGTGGATGGGGCAAAGATTTAAGGTATATGGGAGTGAATCCTACCATTATTTCGATCAGAAAAAAAAAAAGATGACTTAGTTTGAATAGAGGAAACCCTAGAGGTGATTTATAAGGATACTTTTTCACTTTCCCCCCATAAAGTTTTAAAAAATTCAAATTTTTTTGACAACTTTAAAAAAATTCAATTGAATTGTAGATTTCCTCCCAAAAGTTTTTTTTTTAATAAACGCTTCTACCTAGACTCGAACTCGTGACCTAAGCATTCTAAACGTGACTATTGACCATTTGGCTGGAATAGCCTCATCTGCACATTCATTCAACTCTAATTCTTTTAACCTATTCTTTGTAGATCAATAAAGTAAACATTTATATTTCCTTAATAATTAATTTAAATTTTTTTTATTTGGTCAACATAATTGTTGACTTATACTAGGTGAATCTTGATTGAATCCATATTTTGATTCAATTGAGTCTCAATTTAGAGATTCTTATGACTAGTCAACATAATTTTTAACTTATACTAGGTGAATCTTGATTGAATCCATGTTTTAATTCAATTGAGTCTCAATTTAGTGGTTCTTATGACTAGTCAATATAATTGTTGACTTATACTAGGTGAATCTTGATTGGATCCATGTTTTGATTCAATTGAGTCTCAATTAAGTGATTCTTATGACTAGTCAAAATAATTGTTGACTCATACTAGGTGAATCTTGATTGAATCCATATTTTGATTCAATTGAGTATCAATTTAGTGGTTCTTATGACGAGTCAACATAATTATTGACTTATACTAGGTGAATCTTGATTGAATCAATATTTTTATTCAATTGAGTCTCAATTTAGTGGTTCTTATGACTAGTCAACATAATTGTTGACTTATACTAGGTAAATCTTGATTGGATCCATGTTTTGATTCAATTGAATCTCAATTTAGTGATTCTTATGACTAGTCAACATAATTGTTAACTTATACTAGGTAAATCTTGATTGGATCCATGTTTTGATTCAATTGAGTCTCAATTTAGTGGTTCTTATGACTCGACAACATAATTATTGACTTATACTAGGGAAATCTTGATTGAATACTTGTTTTGATTCATTATAGTTTTAGTAAATCAAACTATGTTCCATTTATGTTCTTTATTATCTTTTGAAGATGAATATTTTTTTTTTATTTATCTTTTTCTATATCGATGCTTTATCTTCTCCTTTTATCAAATATTAAAACAGAAAATCAAAAAGTAAAACAAGTATTTTTTAGAAGATTTTATTCAACTAAAACAATTTTTTTTTTTAATTTAACACAAAAAAGCTTCTGCCTAGAATCGAACTCGTGAATTCTAAACTTGATGCTTAACCATTTAGCTGGAATAGTCTCATCCGCTGAATTCATCAAATCAAATAAATATAAACGTTCCCCTAATCACCCTATACTTTTAGGCGGTTTCTGTCTTTATAAATTATAACTGCCCATCACTGGGGTATATATATTAAAACCCTCATCCTCTCCCACCACAGTTTTCAATTCTCCAAATCTTTTCATTTCATCTTCTTTTACAAAGAAACAAAGGTAATATTCATTTTCATATTTATTTTCTTTAGCGTTATTTATTTTATTATCTTTACATTTTATTTTATTTCTTTGAACAAAAATGGAAGGAAAGTGGTCACTTAAGTATGAGAACGCGTTGCCAAACAACTGTGTTAACAAACACCTTATAGACATTCATTTTCTCCTCATTGATACGATGGAGAATATTGATCAGATTTTGGCGGAGTTGGCTGAGATCAGAGATAAGCAGGAGCGTCAAGATTTGATGATGAAGGCCACTGTGCATGCGGTTGGTCTTGATAAGAAAGATATTTTACCCCTCCCCCCACCCCCTTTCCACCACAAGAATTTTAGGGTTTGTACATGATCCTAACAATCCCATCCCCACCCTGCATGTGGATATTTTTGGCAGGGTTTGATTTTTGTTTAGTTTGAGGGGGGTCTTTTTTGTGTATGTATTTGGGGGTTCTTAAAAATTATGAATATGATATGAAATGGCTAGTATATTTTCTTGTTTATTTATGTGTGTGTGTGTGAATTATTTCTAATTCTTATTCTTGGTGTAATGACCGGGATCGTCATTACGGGTAAATCATTCATGCCAAGTTTTAGGGTAGAAAACTTCCGGATTTGGGAGTTGAAAATTTTGGGCTACGCTAGTCTCAACTGGTTTTGGAGCGAGGTAGGGTCTAGGTCAATCCAGGTAAAGATTGGGTTAGATTTCTTGGTTCGAGCTAGTTTTCCTTGTAGCTAAGTCATAGAGGAGTCCAGGAAACTTTTCGGAATCGAATTCGGGTAAGTAGAGCTCTCAAAATTGAGGTTGACGTGAAGGGGTTGTTCTGAAACATCGGAGATTCAAGGTGTGTTGTAAAAAGGACTCTTTTCAGGAATTTTCCGAGTTTTTGTCCGTGATAAGTGCTATCACTCCGCCACGGCGACCTATGCTATAGCGGAATAATTACCGCTATAGAGGAAGTCAAGAAGGTCAACCTCCACCATAACGGTTGACTCCACTACGGCGCTACCGCTATAGCGGAGCAAGGACCGGTATAGTGGAGAAGGGACTGGTGTAGCGGAGCGACGCGACCAAAAAACCCAGAAACGGGTTTTTTATTTCATTCTCTTCCCTTCAGCCCCAAAAACAAATGAGAGCTATTCCAAAAACCCTTCTAGGCTGCTCCAAGGCTTGGGAGCCATGGGGAGGAGGTATTTCAGCGAAGGGGATGTGAAACCATGGATTTGGTCCTGCAAAATTGTCAAGGAACGCCTTCACAGAGCCAGAAAGGGCATGGAACAGCTGCTCGGCATCCAGGTAGGCTAGGTTGCTTCCCAAGAGTAGATTGACCATTTTTATTTCCTATTATTGTGTAGAATGAAAGGGAGAATCCATGATTAGGCCTTTGGGCACGGAGTTTGGCGGATTCAATACTGGTTATGTGTGAATTAGGAATTGTATGGATTAAAGGGTTGGTCTTATGATACGTATAATGTGGATATTTTATTATTTTGGTAGAATAAAATGATAGGCTTGGGGACTGGAATGTTAGGAAGCTTTGGGGAATCGGGAGAATGCTTAGGAACTATGGGTAATGGAAATGGGAATCTCCTAGATAAGGTTTTAGGAATGTAAATGGCATGAGATATAGCTGTTGGTTTTACTAAGGCTAAGGGGAGGTGTTCCCACTCTGTGTTCGGTGTTGGGTAAAGTCTCAGGAATCATGTAATTGCTAAATTATGCTAAGAAAGGAAATCGTTCATTTTATGTCAATAAGGGAAAACGGGTTGATCCTCTGACCAAGGTTGGGCTAAGTCATCCACCCGGGGAGGGGTAGGTGATGGCGTACGAATTCCTGTGAATGTTGTATGTTTTGTACTCTTATCTAAGTGGTCGTATGAATTGCATGACTTAGAAGAATTTTGTAGAATGTCTAAGGGTCATGTTTTATAGTCTGTGAAATGAATGGTGTGTTGCTTGTTGGTTTACAAGTTGTTTTTTCATTATTTGACTATGGATTATTGACATTCGGTTGGCTCGGGTACCGCGCCTGGTACAGGTATACTAACGGTTGGCTCGGGTACTACTCCTGGTAGAGGTATAACAAATGGTTAGCTCGGGTACCATGCCTGGTATGGGCTACTAACGGTTGGCTCGGGTACCACGCCTGGTACAAAAAAATACTAACGGTTGGCTAAAGTACCACGCCTGGTACGGGTTTAATTTACTGCATCATTTCATTGATATTATTGCATTGTGTGATTGGTGTTGGTTCCATGAGTTGACCGGGCTGTGTTTATAAATTATGATACTACTTTTGGTCTTGGTGTAGGCCGAGTAATTATATTGTGACTTTGGTCTTGGTGTAGGCTGGGTTTTTATATTATATTGTGCTTTTGGTCTTGGTGTAGGCCGGGTAATTATATGGTAATTTTGGTCTTAGTGTAGGCTGGGTTGTTATATTATGTTATCAGTTGGTCTTGGTGTAGACCAGGTTACGATGTTAACTATTAGTTGGTCTTGGTATAGACCGGGTTGTCATGTTAACACCTAGATGTGTTAGGGGGATCCGAGTGGGTCCAGACTATGTAAAAGAGGTTATAAGTTCACAATTTATTATAGTTAAGTGTATTAATGACGGTCAAGAATTAGTTTTGGTTATAAGATAAGGATGGGTCTTGGTGTACACCGGGTAGCCTGTTGAACACTTAGGTGTGGTTAGAGGATCCTTGGAGGATCTGGGTTTCAGGATTAGCAAGGGATTTAGATATAACTCTGTTATTGTCATTGAATGTGTCAATGGTTGCTAGGTGATTTTCATGTGATTGGTCAATTGGGAGCAAGACGGAAAGTTTGGGGTTGTAGTTATGGGTTGTTATAACCAGGATGGAAAGTTGTCCAAGAGGTCCGGGAAGGGCCGGACACTGGTAAGTAATACTACGGGTATAAGTGGTTTGGTTGGGCAGTTAGCCGGGTTAAGTCTGAATATCTAGTCAAGGCAGTTGACTTGGGTAAGGGAAGGGTACTCCAGGTATGGACATTGTTATTGGTAATGATTAAGTGAGACTTGGGAAGTCTAGGTGATAAGGCGACTTGGTAAGTCTAAAGGTTAGGAAGGTCGATTCTGAAAGGGGGAATTGATAAGAGTAATATTGAATGGGGTGGAGCATTTACATTGTGCATTTTATCTTGATTTTTATATGATGGTAGGAGTGAATTTGGGTCAGCCGATGATGCCTACCAGTACGTGTGTTTGTACTGATTCTACTCTTTCTATACCATTTTGGGTAGAGTCTGGTTGCAGGGTTGGTGATGTTTCACAGGTTCAGGATTGCGGTGATCTTTCAGTAGCTCCTACTTCCTTCTATGGTGGGAGTTATGTCCATTTTATGTTATAAGCTCATCTTGTAGAAGCTCGTGTACCGGCTTAGACTAGTTTCTGGGGAGGGTGTTTATATTGTTAATACATTTCCGCAAGTTTTAAAGGTTGTGTAATTTTTGAAAGCTGTTGTATAAAGATTTTGTAAACATTTGAAAATGGTATCAGAGCGCAGGTTACCGATCTCCCAGTACAAGAGCAAAATGTCGAATAGAGTCCACGGATTGGTGTGTAGACGTCCACATCAAATCCTAGGGAAGCTATGAAGCATTCTAGGAAATATCTCTCTTCTTTCATTCCTTTTCGTGCGGTTCTTTAACTTGCTTGTATGCTTGTATGGGTTGAGTCCAATTGGTATCTCTCGATTCCAATTAGTATCTCAATGAAGTAAGGATGTCATTGGACTCTGGTTGCAATAAGACAAGCAAGGAAAATTGAAATCGGGAAGGTTCTGATTGGTATCGGGACTGGGAGGCTATATAAAGGATGGATGAATCGGCTAACGATCATCCATGAAGCGAACGAAAGGTGATGAAACTGGTTTGATTGAGTGTCAGAGCTTGAGACTCGTGACTGTATGCATTGCATTATTTGAATGACTGCAATTTTGTGGTGTATAGTTAGTGAAGAGTCTTAACTTGGTTATGTATTAATGATTGAAGGAATTATTTTTTTGTAATTCAAGTGGAAAATAGTATGCTAAATGCTGGGTAGGGTATTATTGTTGGTAAGAATGATAAGGGAAAATTATATATACACTTATGGGAACTCAGGTTTTAAGTCGTTGGTATGTAAATAAGTACCAGGGACAAGGGCTATTATTGCTTAATAGCGGGAGTTATGGTAAGACATGGATGATCGACTAATGGTCATCCATAGGACGAATAGAGAGTAAATTATGTGACTTGATTTGGTTGTAACTTGAATTTGAAATGTTGTGTTGTACAACTCTCATGTGACTTGCTTGAAATGTGTGTAAATTGTTGTCTGCCGTGCATGTTGAGTCTGCAGAGGGTCATTAAGTTGAAAATTCTATGTACCTTAGGCTGTGGTAATCTGTTAAACATTCCGATTTAAGAAGTGGTACTGCATTTTGAAAAAGGGCTTATCATTGGTTAAGATGATAAGGGATTGAAAACTATGACTGTAGGGAAGCTTCGGTTTCAGGACAGTCAGGAGTTGGTTGGGAACCATGGGAACAAGGGAGTCATTAGTGTGTAATGGTGGGAAGATATTATTGGGAACAATTTTCTAGTTGATCCGGGTGTGTTTCTTGGCCTCGTGAATAGGTAAAATCTCTTGTTAACTTCCGTTAATTTCCAAAAATTTCATTCTTTAAATTCTTGTTTTTCATGATTTTCAGCTTATTTCTTTCACTCCTTTCAACTCCAACTTCATTTTTCTCAACTCTAATTACTCAAGAACAGTGTGGGCTCGTAGGAATTCTCCAAATTATCGTTAATCTCGCTCCTTTATCGTTGGTAAGCCTCTTCTTCTTCAAACCTTGTTCTTCTCTTCAAGCTCAAAAACCTCCATGGTTGAGGCTCTTACAAGCTTGATTTTTCTTGGGTTAAAGTTGCGTTGGAGAGCTTGATTGTTCGTGGTAGCTCTAGTTCTGGTGCGTGGTCTATTCTTGCTTCCAAATTGGTACATTTTCGCCCTTGAAAATCGCAATTTCCCACTTTTGTTCTCATGAATTAGTAGTACTTCGGGGCTGTTTTGAGCCCCGAAACGAACTCCGTTTGTGCTCAAATTTTGAACATAGGTTCCTAAATTCACCGCGGATATAATTGTGAATTTTATTTTCTGTTTCACTGCATGGGCCCCGAGAGTCATTTTTCTACTCGATTTTTTGTATAGCAATATAGGTGTCGTTCTTCTCGTCTTGACACCTAGATTATGTTCTTGATAGCGTGGCAGCTTTTTGAGGCTGTTCGGAAGGGGAAAGCACACGAGTGATGGTTCGTGTTTGCAATTCGGTTTCGAGGTAGGTTATGGTTTAAACTCCTTAGACTTCGCATATATAGAATAGAATTGTACTAATGGGCATCCTTGGGTTGGGTTTATAGTTGGTACCACAGACCTTGATCGCTTCATTCATGTCCAATTCCTTTCTTCCTCCGATGGTTGTAGTACCTGCGATAGATGATATTATCACCCTTATGGTCATGTGAGGCCTTATATTGACTCTGGAACATAGATGGTGAGAAATTGGGGATGTCCATGAGTCCCGGACATCGTTATTATTGTTATAGAGCTAGCTATCTATGCTATAGAACGATTGGAGCCTGTGCAGGGCCGATATGTTGATTATGAGTTGTTGGGCTATTGATTTGCTTGAGCATGCCATTATCATGCATATAAAAAGATTTTCTTCATGATTTTACTATGATTTTGGCATTGGGCCTACTATTGTTGAATTTCTAAACCTTGCATGGCCTGTGGGACCCATTTTTAGTAAAAATGATTGAAAGAGGGTTTCATACCATCTTAATGGATCTTCTTGGGGTAAGGGGGAATTAAAGGATATTTTATCACTATTTCCACTTACACTAGACTCGGTGGGGTCGAGCGCTAGACTTGTTTTACTACAATTTCTGGGGTGATGCTAGACTCGGTGGGGCTGTGCGCTAGCACTATTTAACATCCTGATTTAGTCCTGGATACTCTACAGGTAACTTTACTTGGGGAGTTTTGAGATTGTGGGGCATCTAGTATGTTGGTCGGGGGCCTCCATGAACCTTGTCATTCTGGACCAGGGACTACGTGCTGCGAGTGCCAGAGGGGGGGTATACGATGTAGTAGAGGTATACGGGTGTGACCTTCCATGGATCTCATCTTCAGGGCCTTATAGGACGCCGAAAATGGGTAACATACGGTACTACTATCACTCTTGGCTTAGCATGGCATGTCATACCATTCATTTGTGTGAGGTTCCACCCTTGTTTGTTGTTTGTTGATTGTATGCTCCGCTATTATGGGATGCCGGAGGGTTTGTCTTCACTTATTTGTGTTCCTTGGGTGTATGGGCGCCCGTGAGGAATTAGATTATTAACTTGAATTTGAAATAGGTTCTTGAATTAGTTTTGGATTTTATTTTAGAATCTTGAATTAGTTTTCAACTTTAACTTCTTGAATTAGGTTCTTGAAGGTAAGTGTTTTTAAGTTAAGTTTGTTAGTTTAAATTGTTAGTTTTGGGTTATAAATCTTGAAATATTAGTTTTCAACAGTTAGTGTTAATTTTGAATCTTTAATTGATTGTTATATGAATCTTAGTTTTTGATTAATGTCTAATTATTTTTTTGCTATTATTTTTGAATTTAGGTAATGTGTAATTCTTTTAAGCTATTAGTTATCAATTTAGGTTAGTGTTAGTTTATTACATTAATGTTAGTTTGTGAACCTTGAATAGCTTGCTAGTTTAGATTAGTCTTTGTGAACCTTAGTTTAGGTTAATGCTTGCTATTAGTTTTCAACTTTAGGTTAGTGTTAGTTTTGAATTAGGTTCTTGAATTTAGAAATTTTGAATTAGTTTTGGGTTATACAGACAGATGTCATCAGGTGATAGTGATCGAGGTCGTCCTAGTAAGAGTACTAGCAAGTCTAGTAAGTCTAGGAAGAGCTCTAGGAGACCTATAGAGCCTGACGATATTCTAGGCCGTCTTTCATCTTCGCCACAGATTCGCTCTTCTCCACCAGTGTCTATCCCCTATGGCACTGAGAATCCCACTGATTATCATGGTCCTAGACCCACTACTTCTCATCACACTTTCATGCCTACATCCACTATGCCTCTGCCACATGAAAGCGGGACTATTAGATTACCATCTGGTACTCTATCCCCACGTGATTCTTCTTCCCCCCATATATCAGGCTTGCCACTTAGAGATACCAGCTCTGAGTCTGACACACAGACATCTACTCTTCCATTGACTTAGTATTATATACTTCCACCATTACCTGCATCATCACTTTCTAAGGAGGAAGAAGAGGTGGATCTGAGACCCAGCGAGAAGGACACCATTGGTAATGTCATGATTCAACCTGATAGATCATCGTAAGGTTTTTTTCTAAATTGATAAGTTTGTTTTATTTTTTCAACTTAATTAATTATGTATGACTTGATGACATGCTTATTATGTTCTTTACGGGTGGTATCCCACGAAAGAGTCCAAACGTGCTCTAAAAGAGGCAGTTAAGAGGCTTTTTACAGAACCTTGGCACTCCTGGCAGGAAATTCCAAAAGCGATCAAACATGCCATGTTTGATGAGTTTAAGGTATATACATATACATACATACATATATATATATATATATATATATATATAACACTAGTCATTTCTCTCTTTCAGACAATGTGTACTTGGAAATGAAAGTACAATAAGATCAATTCCACTACTTTCAAGAGGAAGGCCAGGGCCAAGCTACGCCAATGGCTTAAAAGAATTTGGGATAGTAAAAAGTATGGATCTTGGCTTCTACCTCATCTTCATGAGAAGCTTAAAGAATATTGGAATTCGAAAGAGTTTAGAGCATTATCTGAACAAGCCAAGAAAACCAGAAGCAATGTCAAAGGTGGATCGTTACACACTATAGGTGCAAAGAGTGTAACAGACATTGAAAGGGAAATGGTAAGTAATAGTATTAACATTTTAACTTATATGTTTATATAAACTTGATTAAATAATATTAATTACTTGATTATGTTAAATTTTATTTTGTTTGCAGAAGAAGGAATTGGGACACCCTCCGACTCAGGCTGAGCTCTTTCAGTGAGGCCACATAAGAGAGAAAAAATGCTTCAGATCCGAATGTATGGGTTGAGCAGAGGGCTCAAGACGCCTATGTAGGTGAAAAATCGTACTCATCTTCAACTGAGTGCCTAGCTCTTGCTACATAGAACTTCAAAAGTGCAACGTGAACTGAGTACCTTTGTCTGAAATGATGGCAATGGGCACACCATACAACCAAACTATCTCTGAAATATAGATCTTTGCCAACTTCTACACATTGTAGTTCACTTTTACTAGAACGAAATGAGCTGGTTTGGTCCATCTATCCACAATCACCCAAGTAGAGTCAAACTTCCCCAAGGTCTAAGGCAAACTAACCACGAAGTCCATAGTAATATGCTCTCACTTCCACTCTGAATAGGCATCCTCTGAGTCATACCACCCAGTCTCTAGTGCTCATACTTCATGTGCTTACAATTCAAACACTTAGCCACAAACTCCACGATGTCCCTTTTCATCCTACACCAATAATGTTGTTTTAGGTCATGATACATCTTGGATTCCCCCGAATAAATAGAATACCTTAAACTATGAGCCTCTTTCATTCTCAATCTAGTCAAGTTACCAACTCTAGGAATACAAATCCGACCCTTGATCATCAAAACACCCTCTGAATCAAGAATCGCTTCCATAGCTTTGCTACTCAACACTTTATCTCAACTGATACATAACTTCCCGTCCTCAAACTGTCTATCCTTAATATGCTTCTACAATAAAGACCGTGCCTCAACACAAGCAAGAACTCTACAAGGCTCAGAAATGTCAAGTCTCACATAACTATTGGCCAAACACTGGACATCCATAGCCAAAGGTCACTCTTTAGCCACCTACATAGCGAGACTATCCACACCCACTGACTTCCTACTCAAGGCATCTGCCACCATATTGTCGTTGCCCAGATGGTAAAGAATAATCATATAATAGTCCTTCAATAATTCTAACCACCTGCGTTGCCTCAAATTCAGATCCTTCTGATTGAAATATACTTAAGGTTTCACTGATTGGTGAACACCTCACAATGATTCCCATACAAGTATTGCTGCCAAAACTTCAAAACAAACACTACCGCTACTAAATCCAAGTCATGAGTGGGGTAGTTCTTCTCATGAGTTTTCAACTAGCCCGAAGCATAAGCTATCACCTTTCTCTTCTGCATCAAAACACCACCAAGGACAACCCCTGAAGCATCACAATACATGGTGAAACCTTCACCTTCCACAAGTAAGGTCAAGTTAGGTGTAGAAGTCAACAAAGCCTTGAGCTTTTAAAAACACTCCTCACACTCATCAGAACACTGAAAAGAAACATTCTTCTCAGGAAACTTGGTCAAAAAATCTTCAATAGAAGACAAGCCCTGCATGAACCGTCTACAATAGCCAGCCAACCCAACAAAACTCCTAATCTTTGTAGGTGAAGTAGGCCTGAATTAATCTCGAACCACCTTAATCTTGGTCAGATCGACCATAAATACCAACCTTGGGCACAACATATCGCAAGAATGCCACAAAACCAAATCAAAACTCACACTTTGAGAACCTAGCATACAATTTCTCATCCCTCAACCTCTAGAGCATAATCAAAAAAATCTTCACATGATCTGCCTCACTCTTAGAATACACCAACATATCATCAATTTACACAATCACGAAGGAATCAAAATATGGCCAAAACACTCCATTAATCAACTCTATAAATACCATCGATGCATTGTTCAACCCAAATGACATCACAAGGAACTCATAATGACCATATCAGGTCATGGAAGTCATCTTAGGAATATCCAAAGCCCTAATCCTCAACTAATCGCACCTCCACCTCAAGTCAATCTTCAAAAACACTAATGCACCTTGGGGCTGAGCAAACAAATCATCAATGCGCAAAAGAGAATACTTATTCTTAATGGTGATCTTGTTCAACTATTGATAGTCGATACACTTACATATAGACCCATCCTTCTTCTTCATAAACAACACCGAAGCACCCCAAGGTAAAACACTAGGTCTAATGAATCATTTACTCAAAAGATCCTGCAACTGATCCTTCAACTCCATCAACCCCGCCAGAGCCATCCTATAAGAAGGAATGAAGATAGGCTTAGTGCCCAGCTCCAAATTAATACCAAAATTAATATCTCTATCTGGAGAAATGCTTCATAAATCCATAGGGAGCACATCTATAAACTCCCTAACCACTTTTACTGATACAAAAGAGGCGTGTCAGCACTAGTATCATGCACATATGCCAAATAAGAAAGACACCCTTTCTCAACCATCCTTTGAGCCTAAAGAAAGGAAATAACTCTCTTAGGATATGAACCCTCGGTACCCTTCTACTCCATCCTTGGTACAACCAAAGTAACTATCTTTGCACTAAAATTCATAATAGTATGCTATGGAGAAACTTAATCCATACTCGAAATCACATCAAAATCTATCATATCAAGAATACTCAAATCTGCATAAGTTTCATACCCCAAAAAAGTCACAATGCAGGATTGGTATACCCAATCCACCACTAAAGAATCACCTACTGGAGTAGCAATACGTATAGGTATAATAAGAGGCTCACACATCATATCAAGACCCAATGCAAAATATGTAGGCACATAGGAGAAAGTAGAACCAGAATCAAATAATACTAAAGTAGGCTGATGGAAAATAGGGGTGATACCTGTAATAACTATATCGGAGGCCTCTATCTCAGGCCTACCCTAGAATGCATAACTAGCCACTCCCACCCCCAGATTGAGTAACTGCATGACCACCTCCATGAGCAACTTGGGCCCTACTCCTAATACCTTGAGAACCATCTCTACCACTTTACGCACCTTCTCTAGCTAGTGGTGCTAGTGCTCGATATGTTTATATTTGAGAACCCTATCATGGATGACCCTTCCCACACTTGGAGAAATCTCTTACAATATGACCCAACTCACCATAACCAAAATATCCTCTGCTTTGAAAAGGATGTTTGTCAAGCCCGGATGAACTAAAGTGGTTGTCCTGATCTGAAATCCCAAAATGAGAATATCTAGACAAGTATCCCAAACTCTGGCCACCCTAAATTCTATACCCAAAATAACCACTATCTAAAATCTATAATGCTACCTGAACTGGCCTTCCAGATTGATAATGATGACTCATACCCGAGAAGCCTCTACCCTGAATAATGAACCACAAAAACCACCATGACTATGAGCTCTTTTGCCACTACCTTCATAAGCATAGCAACGTATTCCCTCAATACTCCTATCATGATCCTCTATCTACTAAAAGGTACCCCAAGTAGTCACTAACTACATTGTAGCCAAATGAAGTAGAGTAGTCAATCTATTTACAAATTTCCTAATCCACTCCTCTTCTAATGAAAATACTAATAAAGCCATGCCTAGACAGGGCATGAAACCTAGTCTCATACTCAATAGCTTTTATGGTACCCTGCTCTATGATATCAAACTCATATCTCAAACTCTCGCTTAAATGGCGAGGCATGTACTTTCTAAGAAAAGCCTTAGAGAATTGTGTCCATGTCATAAGAGGGGAACCCACTGGTCTACAATCAAGATATGATTTCCAGCACTGCTTTGCGGCCCCTATTATCTTAAAGGTAGTGTAATCCACACCATAAGACTCAACCAAACAAAAATTATGCAACCTGTCTTGATAACTGACCAAAAACTCATATATGAGAAAGGGTGCCGCATCTGAACGGGAAAAATGCATCCTCCTCTGGTGCACCAGTTAACTTTGGAGGACCTAAATAACAAATCTATTAATCATCTTCTGTTTCTCAACTGTCATCACCAGCCAAGCCATAATCGATGGAGCAACTAGTCTAACTGGCAAAACATCAATATGTGAAGCCACAGCTGGCTATGCCCCAAGGGTTTGAAAACCCTAAATTGGTACCTACTCTGGAGGTTGAACTCTATCCCTAGTATGAGATCCATCAGAAGTGACAAGTAAAGCGCATGTATGAGCCATACCCTCCAAGAAACTCAAAATCTAGACCATACTATCCTACAACACTAGGGTAGCTATAAAACCCTGTGGAACCTTGGTTGGCCCCAGTCTTTTTAGCTAATAAGCCACATCCTCAAACTCAAACTCTTTCTCAGGAAATGTTGCCCTGGAATGATACCTATCTGTTGTTGCACCTCGTGGTCTACCTTTTCCATGGCCTTAACCCCTAGCTGAGGCCCTAGAAGTGAGTGCATGCATACCATCATCAGTAGCAACTGATCTCGTCCTCACCATCTATTGAGAGAATGAAATGCAAAGTTTAGAATTCAAGGGGTGAACAATTCACACAATAAGGATTCAAAGAATAAAATTTTCCTAAGAATGTCCCATAACCTTCCAAAGATAGATGCATACATTATCATACCGATCTGTGACTCTACTAGACACTTGCTTTTGTAATCATGAGATTGGTGAATCTAGCACTCTGCTACCAACTTGTCATAACCTAAACTTCAAGGGTTATGATGGAACCTACCCAACCTATCCATGGTAGGAAAGCCTGACTCAACAACAAAAAACCTAAAAAAAGGCAATAGAAAAGGAATTAACACACGATGATAATAATAATAATAATAACACTAGGAATACTCAAATAGAAGCAAACAGAATATCCAAAATACCAAGACACAATTGTCACAAGTACAAAATCAATTCTAATACAGGATATCCAACCAAAATACAAAGCTGCCTAAGAAAACTAAATAGGACAAAAAGAAAAATAGATGAAACTAGGAAAATCTCTGATCAGTGAGCTCACCATTGCTTCGGATACCACTAAAATGTCCGATCACTAGCCTCAATGACCAATAAAACTGAGATATGCATCAAAAGGATGTAGAAAAGTAGGGGTTAGTATAACCACTCAAGTAGAAACTATAATGGGTGAAGAATACTAAATAACCATACACGTAGAAAACTCTCACAAGTTCAATATTAATAATCACAAAATATCACTTCAAATACCATAATGAAAGAGGGACGAAAAGCAATGATATGTATATGAAATACAATAGCCAATGCTTACCAATATATATCAACTCTAGTCTTGTGCTGTGAGATGGGACCCATGGGGGACTCTCAAGGTCCATATACAACACTTCATCTGAAATACACATTGTACTAAACCATTGAAAAACCTCACATCTCTCCATTCAATATACGTATTGGACTAAATCACTTGAAAGCCTCACATCTCTTCATTTGAAATACGCATCGGACTAAAACAATAAAAGGTGGGGTTTTTTTTCAAAAATATAAGAAATCTATCAACAATGTCACTCAGTGATCCATGAGATGAATAAGTATGCATGCTCAATAATATAATGAATCTGAATACAACATATATGTATAAAATTTTAAAATATAAATCAAATCATGAATACAAGCTACAAGCCTCATTGTCAAGCCAGAATCTCAATTTTGCATCACTATCACCGTATAAGCCCCAATTCAGGCATCACGATACCATTTTGTCTTAAATTTTCACTATAAGTCGCTCATTCACCTGGACCATAGCATGCTTTATAATATAAGTTCTCACCAAAAAAATCTAAAAGAAGTTTAGCCATAACCTACCTCAAAGTCAAACATCAAGCCACCAATGATCACAAACTGGCTTTTCCCTCTCGAATGGCTTTAGAACGCACTCAATCTATCAATAACAAGTTTTACACATTAATACGAGTTCATTGGTACCCATACTACTCTACTTCTATCCTGCATCTAAAAAGTCAACCCTAATCCTCCAAGGTTAAAACTGTAATCTTATTAAAAAATCAATTTATCATAACTGAAGCAGTTCAAATATAAAATTTTATCACAAATAGAGTTAAAATCAACCTTGAGATCATCAATATACTATTTCTTAACGTTATCCAAAAAAAATCCAAATTTACAAGTTGAAAAACCATGATTTGAAGATGAAATTATCAAATAATCATTGGAAAATTTGTAAAAAGAGTGTAAGAATCATACTCAAAGAAGATTTGTTGAAAATCACCTTCTGAATCTCCCAAAATTGAGTTTCAAAGCTTCAAAAATTGAGTTATGGAGTTTTGAGTCAAAAATGAAATTTTAATCACTTTCAAAAAGTTCCTTTTTCATGAATGCGGGACGCCCATCACATTTGCAAAGGCATTTTTCCCGGACCCATCGTTTGCAATGGATCGATTGCATTCGCAGATTCCAAAATGTCATGCCCTAGACCTGGACCAATTTCTCCTTCATGAAGGCGGACCACCCACCATAAATGTGAAGATTCGCTTCCTTTTTTATTCATGAATGTGATGCCCTCTTCGCAAACACGAAGAAGAAATTCAGTTGGCACCAACAACAATTGAGCCAACAACCAAGCTCAACCAGAAAAATCTCAAAACAACCCCTCAGAATTTGTTCAGAACCTCCTGAATGCAAACCAACTGTGCTACTAGAATAAAATCAATATTCTAGACTCAATGAAACTATCGAATTCACCAATGGAGGTTGTTATCAATGGATAATGAACAAAGTTAACTCTATGCCATAAACTTCTAACTTTTCAACTAACTACTCAAAATTTATCCGAAAATGTTTCAGAACCTGAACCAAAGAGATACTAACCCAAAAATGACATTTTTGAGCTAATGGAACTGACAAAATTCTCATATGATGTCTAAATCTCTGAATTTTGACCAAAGTCAACCACTCTAAATTCAAAGCTTTCTAAAAAAACTCGCATAAAACCCAACTAAACACCTGGAGAATCATGTGATCCACTCTCGCAGACCATAAATACTGTGATACAACTATGAGGAGGGGTAAAATAGTCAAAAGTCATCAAAAGTAAAAATTCAATATGAGGGTTGTTACAAATTACATCATGGGATATTTTGTCAGACAGGTTCCTCAACAAATTCTTCATCTAGAAGAACAAAAAAGCTCAGAGGAAGAATTTATGGGTTTGTACAAAAAGATGATGAGTCCCTACCATATGATTAGGAATAATACAAGGGATATTTGAGAGATTGTATGCATCACAAGTAGCCCAAGGAGATCATTGGGCATAATTTCATTGAAGGGTTGAGGCTAGACTCAAAATCTCTTCTAGATGCTACAGCTCAAGGGAAAATTTTGTCCAAGAGATATTATGAGATTGAGGCTCTACTCAACCTAATGCAGGAAATAGAGATTACATAGACCCTAGTAGAGTATTACATCTACTCAGAAAATGTTGGGCAAGCTAGAGGTGGATGATGTCTGAGCTATAGGCTGATATTAGTTAATTGTGTATGTTGTTGAAGCAGAAGTTGATAGCTCCGAGTATAGGTCAGGTGCAATAGGTACAACAAGTTCAGGCAGCTACTTTATTTTATGAAAATGGTAGTGAGAGCAATACATATTCATGATGTCCTTTGAATCATGAATCTATCTACTAGGTGGGGTAGAAGAATTATAAAAACCACTCAAATTTCTCTTCAAGTGTAAATTAGTAGGGCCAGACATAACATTATATGCAGCAGGGTCAACAGGTGAGTAATTCTTTAGATAAAACTCTAAAGCAGTTCATGACCCAACAACAAGTTTAGCAGACACATCCATAGGTTAATATTGAGACCCAGAAGGATATCACAGATTTGTAGATTCATATAGGGCAAATTGCCACCACACTTCATGATAGGCCGCAAAGTGCTTTGCTAAGTGACACAGAGACACCCAAGCAGGTTATGGAGACTAATTTGAGAAATAGGCGAGACTTGCCAATTTAGAGCCTCCAAAAAATGGTATTTAAGTTTGACAATGTTAAGCGTCCACCACCTTTTCCACAAAGGTTGATTCCAGCACCAACACCTAAGCTAGAATTAGAGAGTGTGCTATAGAAGGTAAGTGAAAAAGAGGTTGTTGAGCAGCTTGAGATGATAGTTGAGAGACCTCCACAATAATTCCCCAATGGTTTCAAAAGAGCAAGGAAGATTCTAATTCAAAAAATTCCTTAATATCTTCAAGCAACTTCATATCAACATCCCTTTGATTAATGCTTTGAGATAAATGCCTAAATATGTTAAGTACTTAAGGGATGTGGTAGCTGGAAAGAGAAGGTTGGTAGAGTTTGAGATGGTTGTACTTACTAAGAAGTGCAGTTTGAGAGTCCTGAGGAAGCTCTTTCAAAAGCTGAAGGACCCCGAGAGTTTTACCCTTCCCATACAAATTGGGAAAAGTGATGTGGGGCATGTATTGTGTCATTTGGGGGCAAGTATAAACTTGATGTCTTTATTCGTGTTCAAGCATCTTGGGAGAGCCACACCACACCACCATTTATCTCTAGCTATTGGACCAATCATGTGTGTATCCAGAGGGAGTTAGGAGATATGCTCATCAAGGTTTGTAAGTTCGTTATTCCTACAAATTTATTATCCTTTATTATGAAGTAGATGAAGAGGTTCTAGTCATATTGAGGCACCCATTCCTATCCACTAGTAGAGCATTGATTGATGGTGAGAAAAGAAGAATTGAAGATGAGAGTTCATGATGAGAAGATGTCCTTCAAAGTATATAAGCCACTCTCCACTCCATCATACTGTAGAAATTTATGCATGATCACAGAGGTGGTCAAAAATAAGTGTGGGGAGAGAAAGTGTGCGTCTAAAAGAGATTAAAATTTAAAGATTGCTATGAATTATCTGAGGAACAGAAAGAGGAATTGTTCAATGTGTTTCAAAAGCATAAGCATTTGTTTAGATGGCCCAATAGTGACCCAGAAAGGGATGTTGAGAATAAGAGGAAAGTGAATGAAGATGGTGATCCTACTACACTAAAAAAAAGGCAAAAGCTCTACTATAGGGGGAGGAACAGACTAAGAGAACTTGGTTGAGTTATGATTGTGTCATTCCACAATATTAAATCAGGCGCTTATTGGTAGGCAACTCAATTTTGTGATAGTTTAGCTTTTTATTTTTATTTTCATTTTATTGTGTCACTTTTTGCTTTTGTTTTTGTTTTTTGCAGGTTTGGGGAAGTCTGTGTAATGACTGGGTATGTCGTTACGGGTAAACGTTTTGTGCCAAGTTTCGGGTTATAAAACTTCTGGGTTTGGGAGTTGGAAATTCTAGGCTAATCTGGTCTCAGACAATTTCTGAGCAAGGTATGGTATAGGAAAATCTGGGTAAGGATGGGGTAATGAGTCTTATAGTGAGATAGTTTTTCCATTAGCCAAGACATAAAGTAGTTCGAGGGGATTTTTAGAAATGAATTCCGATGAGTAGAACTCCCGGTATCGAGGTTGACTTGAAAGGGTTGTTCTAGAACATCAGGGATTTAATGTGTGTTGTCAAATGGGCACTTTTGGGGAACTTTATGACTTTCTATCCCATGTCAATCGCCATAGCGGTTGACACAGTGTGGTAGCAACCTTCACTATAGCGGAATAGTTTCTGCTACAGTGAAAGTCAATTTTGGTCAACACCGCCATAGCGGTCAGTTCCGCTATAGCGACGGCACTGTAGTGGTGTACAGACCTCTATAGAAGACTGAGTCGGGATTCAATGCAGAAACTTCTCCAAAATATTTAGTTTTCATCAAGAACGTTTTGGAGAAGGGCAAGGACGATTTTGGGCAAACCTTACTCATATTTCATCATTTTTTGTCCCAAAGGTAAGGTTTCTACTCCCCTAATTTAATACTATCTTTCCTACATTGTAGAATTGCTAGTTATGGACTTGGGGAAAGGTTTGGGTTGACCTAGGAATGATAGAATCTGGGAAAAAAAGGGATTCTAGGGCGTTGAAGTTCTTGGGTCTTGATATTATTGTTGGGTTATGATCAATTAGCCATAATTCTCTAAATGTATCCCTAAAAATGATAGAATTAGGTGAATTTATGGTAGGAAAGCCCAAGAATGGGTGAAATGATCATAGTTTGTCCTGGGGATTGGGATTTTTGCATAATTCATATAATTAGTAGGCCATGTAGACTAATTTAGTATCTTGTAATTATTTTTAGACCAAGAACAAGCACAAGCTTTGGAACACATGAAGGCTCTGACCTAGTAGATATTTTGTGTAATTCGAGGTAGGTGATAGTTATTGTTTCCCAATATGTAATATTTGTTCATATACTATCGTTTAGTATTGTGTGAGTTTGCATGCTTAGGGAATGAGGTTATGAATGTCTACTTATCCAGTTATCAGTCTTGTGAAATGAACTTGCTTTGTTGCTTGTTGGTTTACAAGTATGCTTTTGTTCATTGTTTGTTAATTGATTCGATTTTGTGTGACATTCGATTTGCTCGGGTACCACGCCAGCTATGGGATACTTATTGGTTGGCTCGAGTACCATGCCTGGTATGGATTTGATTTACTTGCATTGATTGTATTCTGTTGATGGTTCCATGAGTGGATGGGGTTGTATTCTTGAAATGTGATTATTGTATATGGTCTATGAGAGGCTGGGTGTTTATATCTAAATGTGAGGTTGATCTTGGTGTAGACAAGGGTTGCATGTTTAACACTTAGGTGGAGTTAGGGGGATCCTTGGTGGGTTTGGGTTATATGAAAATGGATATATGTGATTATCATTGGGTATTGTCAATGATTGTTAATTGTTCCATGTGGTTGATAAGTTAAGGAAGAGACTTGTAGTCTGGTTATATTGTTGACTTATATTACATGTTTACTTCACTTTACTCAGCTTTGGTTTACTATTCATATCTTGTTTATTGAAGCTGGCTAATGATCCTACTAGTACACGGTGGTTGTGTACTGATTTTGCACTTTGTTTTCCTTTTTGTGAGTACAGGACATCTTCCGGCGGCTGACACGCGATCTCACTTGTAGATTAGCCAAATTAAGGATTCAAGGGTGAGCTGTTCTTTTGGGCTACCTTGTTTTCGTCCATGCCTATGTAATAGCCCACTTGTTTCAGGATTAAACTCTCATTTTTGCTTTTGGGGTTGCATCTCTGTATTCTAGACGATTGGTAGAAATGTTTTGGTACGGTGAATTTTAGGTTCTAGGGAGGTTTTCCGTAGATTCTTATTTTGCTAGTGTTTTGAGATTATGAAGGATAGTTTATTTTATTGCAAACTGGTTTTGAGCTGTTAGAATGGTTAAGTTTTGGGTCGATTTGGTTTGCTCATCCACGGATTTTGGGTGGGTGCCACTCACGGCGGGTTGGGTCGTGGTAAAGATGGTATCAGGTCCCTAGGTTCATTGATCTCATTGTACAAAAATGAGTCTAGCAGAGTCTTGTGGAATGGTATGGAGGCATTTGTACTTTTCTTCGAGAGGCTATTGGACTTTAGGAAAACTATCTCTTCTTTCTTTCTTCGTGCTATAACTTGATTCCAATTAGTATCTGGTTATACAAATTGGTATCTAACTTCTTTCACTCTTTGTTCGCAGATGGTTAATACGAGAAACAACAGAGCAAGAGCAGCAGGCCCAGATGTCAGAGGTAGAGAAAGGGGTCGGGGCAGGGGTCGGGGTAGAGAAACACCCGCCAGGGGTAGAGCTCAAGTAGCTGCAAAAGCACGTGAGGTGACCACTACCCCACCACAGGATTTGGTTGAGGAGGAAGTCGAGGTTGATATTGAGGAGGGCGCAAATTAGGCGGAGGCAGCACCAGCTGAAGGTACAGGCCTTCCCCCTATCATGCTCGAAGCATTTCAACATGTGTGGAGCCTTCTTAGTGGACTGGTTGGTGTGGGAGCCACCCCCACGGGTAATGCAAATCAGGTTTCGGGCACCCAACCAGTGGTTGCAATGGCTCCTAGGATAGATGCAGTGTCGGGTACTGATGATTTCTTTTATCCAATGCTAGGACCAGTTATGATAGGGAATGAGCATGAGATGCTAACTAAGTTTCTGAAGCTGAAACATCCTACGTTTCAGGGTACTGAGAAGGAAGATGCTTATGAGTTTATCTTGGACTGTTATGCGAGGCTAGGCAAGCTGGGCATTATGCAACATCATGGGGTTGAGTTCGTCACGTTTCAGCTGCAGGGTGATGCTAAGCAATGGTGGAGGTCTCATGTGCAATGTCGGTCATATGTCTTGCATCCACTGGCCTGGACAGAGTTTCATGCTCTCTTCTTGGAGAAGTATGTGCCCCGTACCTTGAGGGACCGTAAGAAGGATGAGTTTCTGGCTCTCGAGCAGGGTAACATGTCAGTTTCAACATATAAGGCCAAGTTTCACGCCTTGTCCTATTTTGCTACTCAGTTGTTGGGCATCAAAGAGGAGAGAATTCGGTTGTTTGTGAAAGGTTTGAATACTGAATTACAGGTGTTGTCAGTACACATGACTTCAGCAGGAAAGAGCTTCAATGAGGTCATGGACTATGTAAAAAAGTTAGAAGGGGTCAGGCAGGTTGGGCAGGCAAAAGTGTTAGCCAAGAAGTCCCTAAATAATGGAAATTTTAGTGGTTCTTACTCCAGGGGCTACAATCAGTAGGTGTACTCTGTCCGTCCTATTCAGTCAGCTCTGCCAGCTGCTACAGATGATCATCCAGGAGCTAGTCAGCAGTTTTTAGCTCTTAGAGGCCAGGGAGCTTCTTATAATTCTGCCAGCAGGCCTACTCTTGATCACAGGTGCTTCCATTATGGTGATCTGGGTCACTTTAAGAGGGAGTGCCCTCACAGACATGCAGGTAATCAGACGCAGCAACAGTCTAAGGATGTGGTTCCAGCAGGTAGAGGTGGCTATGCTAGAGGTCGTCCACAGGGTGGGGGAGGTAACTTTCAGAGAGGTCGGGGAGACATAGGTAGTGGCAGTGCAGGTGGGGTAGTGACACAAACAGCCAGGGAAGTTTCTTGGATTGATGATCGGGCTCACTGTTATGCTTTTCCAGGGAAGTCTGAGGCTGAGGCATTAGATGCGATGATCACAGGTATAATTCAAGTCTGTGATAGGATGGCGTCTGTACTTTTTGACCCAGATTCTACGTACTCTTATGTTTCTGTGAAATTTTCTTTTGGTTTGGATTTGATTTGTGATGTCCTTGATTTCCCTATCCATGTTTCTACCCCGGTTGGAAATTTCGTGATTGTGACTCATGTTTATCGTACTTATCCTGTGGTGTTTCTGAGGTTGCAGACTTGGGTAGATTTGGTTATTCTGGACATGTTAGCCTTTGATGTTATCTCGGGCATGACCTAGTTGTCTCCTTATCATGCAGTATTGAATTGTAATACTAAGATTGTAGTTCTAGAAATTTCGGGTAAGTATAGGCTAGAGTGGGAAGGTGTGTACAAGCCTAAGATGGCTAAGATCATATCATTTGTCCAGGCTAGGAAGCTAGTGGAGAGAGGTTTTTTGGCCTTCTTGGCTCATTTCCAGGATGATAGTATGGAGTCCTAATTGATTGAGTCAGTTCCGATTGTTTCAGAGTTTCAAGAGGTGTTTTCGGTGGACCTGCCTGGTATGCCTCCGGATAGAGATATTGATTTCTGTATAGATTTGGAGTTGGGCACTCACCCAATTTCCATTCCTCCATATCGTATAGCTCCGGCAGAGTTGAGGGAACTGAAGACTCAGCTTTAGGAACTATTAGATAAGGGTTTTATCCATCCCAGTACGTCACCTTGGGGTGCTCCAGTCCTGTTTATGAAAAAGAAGGACGGTAGTATGCTGATGTGCATAGACTATATGCAGTTGAACAAGGTTACCATCCGGAACAAGTATCCTTTACCCCATATAGATGATCTCTTTGACCAGATACAGGGTGCGGCTGTGTTTTCAAAAATTGACTTAAGGTCAGGGTACCATCATTTAAAGATTAGGCCTGAGGATATCCCTAAGACTGCTCTTCGGACTCGGTATAGGCATTACGAGTTCCTAGTGATGCCGTTTGGGTTGATCAATGCGCCAGCAACATTCATGGGTTTGATGAATAGGGTATTCAAATATTTTCTAGATTCATTCGTCATTGTGTTTATAGACGACATCTTGATCTACTCCAAAAGTAAGGAAGAGCATGCTGAGCATCTCCGCATTCTGTTAGATATTTCAAGGCACCAAAAGCTATATGCAAAATTTTCTAAGTGGGAATTTTGGTTGACTTCAGTTGCCTTCCTTGGGAATGTAGTGTCAAAAAAAGGGGTAATGGTGGATCCCCAGAAGATCGAGGCAGTTAAGAGTTAGGTCCGGCCTAGCTCTATGACTGGGGTGAGGAGTTTTGTGGGGATTGCAGGCTGCTATCATAGATTTGTCAAGGATTTTGTGTCCATCGCTACTCACTTGATCAGGTTGACACAGAAGGAGGTACCATCTGTGTGGTTCGACAAGTGTGAGGAGAGCTTCCAAAAGCTCAGGACGCTTTTAACTATAACTCCCATTCTATCATTGCCAGTTCAAGGTAAGGATTTCATTGTATATTGTGATGCTTCACATTCGGGTTTGGGTGTTGTGTTAATGAAGGACATGAATGTTATAGCATATGCCTCTAGGCATTTGAAGGCTCATGAGAAAAATTATCCAACCCACGAGTTGGAGTTGGCAGCGGTGGTTTTTGCACTCAAGATTTGGAGACACTATCTCTATTGTGTTGATCTTAGGCGTATTTATACACCTAAGTGTCATTATCCATGGACGTTTAGCTTGGTTTTGAGGATAACTCGAGGCACTTTAGAGGTATATAGTGTGTAAAGGGTGTACTTTGTGGATAACGTACTTCTTTATAGTGTTAGGGTGCAATTAACGCAAGTAATGAGTCAAAATGATCAATTAGGGTTTAAAAGAGAAAACTAGTGTTGCTAGCTTGAGCTATGCCTATACTAGTGTACTTTGATGAACTCTATGTTGTTATATGGACTAATGTGTGTTACGAGTCATTGTAGGAGACTTTTGGAAGAGCTATGGAAGAAAATTGAAGCCTACAAACATGCTACAAAACCATTGGGACACAAGACAAGGTGAAAGATTGCGTTGGAGGTGAAAATGGGATGCCAAGAAACACCCCTGTGCCACAGAGGCTAAGCTCCATTTTATGGGAGTGGCACGGAGGTGGAGCAGATTTGAAGCTACCAAATTCCAGTATATGGCCGCATTTTAGGCGTGACACGGAGTATAGGCTCCGCTATAGGCAGCGTGACACGGAGCTTAGGCTCCACGATGGCCATGGTGCCACGTTGGCTGTTCCCTTCGGGTTTTAACTTGGTTTAAGTTGGGGGAAATGTTGTAACTGCATATGATTCTTATGGGATAGCCTATGGACGACCTAAAACACTATATAAGGAGTACTTAGCCATATTTACACACATCTTTTGAAGACGACACAAATTGGAGAGCAAAGGAGACATCAAGGAGCTCAAACTAGGGTTCTTTGTTCTTTAACTTTTCTTTCTTGTAGTGTTACTTTATGAACTCATACATGGTGATTCTTTGTAAGACTATGAGTGGATAAACACCCTCTTTCTAGGGCTGAGGATACAACATGATTGCTTGATTATTGTTTTATAGTTGGTTTAATTGATTATCATGTCTTGTGGTTGTTCTTACGTTCGTGTTTTAACTATTCTAAAGCGTCATGAACTTTAGGATACATTTAAGTCTTAAAACGAATTGACCATAGGATTTACGAGATGGAATGAAGAACGTAGGAGGTATGGATCATATCTTTTATTGTTAGTTAGCAATTGTAAAGAATGATTTGCAGTTAGAATAGAGATATACCTAATTGTCCCACTTGGTTAATAAAATGGGAAGATAGTTAAATGCATCTGAAGTAAAGACTCACATCCCCACTCAATGATGTAGTTGTGAGATTACTTTGGGTAGATGACTTAGAGGATGACCATTCCCGGGTTATAATATCAACCCCGTAAATTAATAATCACGATAAACACCAACACCCACTATAAACCAGAGTTAAGCATGATTGTGTAGTGAATGCCTCAACCCTGGAACTCTCCATATATTGTTTACAATCCGAATTTCAAATCGTCATTAGTTTTAATACTTAGTTTATAAAAACAAAGCTCAAACTCTTGGTTACGAATCACACTTGTTTAATTCAAATAGTAATACTTAGGTTGGATTGTCTGCTAAGCACCAAGTGCCTGTGGGATCGATATTCGGCTCGCAAGAGACACTGTATTACTTGCACAACCACGTACACTTGCCTGTGCGCTTGGGATGCAACAAGTTTTTGGCGCCATTGTCGGGGACTTGAAAATTAGCAACCGTCTAATTTTTGTTTTTACTATTTTGTTTTATAAGTGCTAGCAACTTGATCTTAGCTACTGAACTTGCAGGTACAGGTTCGAATCTTGAGAAAGCTGAAAAGGGATAAGGAACTGGGTGACCCACTTCCTGAACCTGAGCGACACTTGTACCAAGCATTGAGAGAAGAAGCACTTCTCAATAAAAATCGGTAAGTTCAACTGGCTGAGACTATTCCTGCAATCATGGCAGAGGAACTACCACCAGCTCCTAGGACAGTACGCGAAGTGGCAATCCCACTCATTACTAATGTGACCTACTGCATTCAGAAGCCAGCCGCAAAAGGCAAATTTGAACTGAAATAGAACATGGTGCAATTGTTGCACACAAGCAGGCAATTCATAGGCTTGTCACATGAGGACCCACAGGTTCATCTACAGAACTTTCTGGAGATCAGTGACACTTTCATCCCTGCAGGAGTTTCCACAGACTACGTGAGGCTCACGCTTTTCCCATTCTCACTGTTGGGAGAAGCAAAGAAATGGTTGAAGTCAGAACCTTCAAATTCAATCACTACTTGGGATGATTTAGCGAAAAAGTTCCTCATTCGATTCTTTCCCTCAACCAAAACTACAAAGTTGAGGAGTGAAATTCTAAGCTTTAAACAGAAACCAGATGAGAATATCTATCATGCATGGGAGAGATTCAAGTCTCTTCTCAGGGATTGCCCACATTACCAGCAGACAAATGAGGTATTAGCTTACACTTTTGTAGAAAGTCTTGACAATAATACAAATATTTTGCTAGATTCAGTGGCAGGTGGTCAAGCTTTACAGAAAACATATGATGAGCTATATACTCTTCTCAATCGTATTGCACAAGGAAATCTAGAGTGGAATAGTGACATGTCCAAAAATATGATGAAGAAGTCTACAGGTATGATTGAGGTAGATGGTGTCACGGCATTAGCAGCACAGTTGGCCAGTTTTCAAACCCAGATGATGGCTCAGTTCAACAAGTTGAGTGCGACTCTACCTCAGGCTCAGGTTAATGCAGTGCAGCAGGTTCATACTTAGTGTGAAACTTGCGATTTGAGTGGTCATATAGCAAACTTACATGAAGCAAATTCAGAGTCAGTAAACTTTGTAGACAATGCACAGAAAGGCAATTTGAATTATGGGAATGCGTACAACCAAAACTGGCAGAGTCAGCCCAACTACTCTTGGGGAAGTAATTAGGCTCAACAGCAGCAAGGTACGCAGAACAACACTCGGGCAAGCAATATTAAGGAAATGTTGAAGAAGATCATGGATAATCAAGAACAGATTGCGGTTGACCAAGCAAAGATGGCTGCTGACATAAAAATTAGCAATTAGCAACAAATACATTAGATGTCCAAATGGGACAACTAGCTCAGGCGCATAATACAAGACCTCAAGGGGGTTTGCCTAGTGATACAGAAAATCCAAAGCAAGTGATGGCAATCACCTTGAGGAGTGGTAGAGATTTGACTGATGCACCCCCAAAGAAAAATCATGAGGTGCAAGAAGAGTTGATCACTTCCAACTAGACAGGAAAGCAGGCTGAGTCTCAAGAAGCTGACAAAAAGGGAAGTCTGAGTACCCTAATGAGAAGCTGATTGAGCAACCTCAAAACTGACCACCACCACCATTCCCTCAAAAGCTTAAGAAAGCCAAAGAGGATGCGTCTTTTAAGAAGTTCTTTGACACATTCAGAGAACTTCACATAAACCTTCCTTTGTTAGATATTTTACAGGGAATGCCTAAGTATGCTAAGTACTTAAAGGATGTGGTGACAAATAAGAGAAGGCTTGAAGATGTTGAGACTGTGGCACTTAAGGAAGAGTGCAGTTCGGTGGTGATGAGCAAAATGCCCAAAACGCTCAAGGATCCTAGGATTTCACCTTTCCCATACAAATTGGTGAAAGTGATTTTGTTCAAGCCTTGAGTGACTTGGTGGGCGAGCATCAATCTGATTCCCCTTTCATTGTTTAAGACTCCTGGATTGGGGAATCCAAGGCCCTCCTCAGTTGTGCTACAGATTGCGGACAGAACCAGAGTGGTCCCCGAAGGAATCATTAAGGATGTTCTAATCAAGGTTATTAAGTTCATTATTCCTGCTGACTTTATTATTCTTGATTATGATGCAAATGACAGAGTACCAATCATATTGGGACGTCCATTCTTGGCTACCGATGGAACACTGATTGATGTGAGAGAGGGCACGCTCAAGATGAGACTGAATGATGAAGAGGTGGTCTTCAGAATGTACACAACCCTCAACACACCCTCACATTACAAGGATCTATGCATGATCACAACTATGGAAGTGGATGAGTGTGTGGTGGAGAAGAGCGTACCTCTAATTACCTCTTTGGACTCTCTCATTAAGCTGCCCAAATTTCCAAAAGAGCCTGAACCTGAAGGACTTGAACGAAATACTAAAAAGGTAGGTGTGAGGAAGGACCCAAAACTTGAAC
This sequence comes from Jaltomata sinuosa, assembly GCA_003996215.1. Taxonomy (NCBI): domain Eukaryota; kingdom Viridiplantae; phylum Streptophyta; class Magnoliopsida; order Solanales; family Solanaceae; genus Jaltomata; species Jaltomata sinuosa. The sequence goes on along the minus strand of QJPP01001787.1, from coordinate 180,370 downwards.
GTGAGCACTCGAGAGGTCAGAAAAGAAGGAGAAGATGGGCCTCGAGTAGGAGAAAGAGGATGAGAGAATAGATATGAAAGTTGTGATTTGAGTCGTGCCGTGATGGTAAATCAGGCGCTGCTTGGGAGGCAACCCAAGTTAAGGTAGGATTTTTATTCTTTTTAGTTTTTCTTTAGTTTTACTTTTGGTGTTGTTTTTGTGTTGTGTCAACAGGTTAAAGGGAAGTCGGAGTACCTGAGATCTTAGTTAAGGAGCATGGAACACACTAAATGTGGGGTCCTCCAGACCCCATTTACAGACATGATGCTACTAGCTAGGCCTAATGGCCTCAGGGAATATTTCTAACTTTACATTTAATTTATACTTTGGGGAAAAAGTAGGGTGTTAAGTGTGGGGTGGGAATCTTCCGATTTGTTCAGGGTGAAGTGCGCTATAGGGTGTCTATTTTGATCTATTTGCAAGTTTTTGATTTATTTGCAAGTTTTTGATTTATTTGCAAGTTTTTGATTAAATTGAAAAAAAATTACAATTTTTTTTATCTTTGTTTGTTTGTTTTCTGTTTGGTTTGTTTAGTAGAAGCACACTTCGTCCACCTCTTGATTTTTCTTTTCGGTTCTTTTCTGGGGGCAAGCCCTTTGAATGATTTTTAGGAGTAAATTTAAAAAATTTATTGTAGGAGTAATTAGAGATTCTCTTGCTAGGTGCTACACATGATTACTTGTGCAAGTTGGTGTTTACTTCTATGGCATGATATGATAATTTGAATAACTACTGTGAGACACCTAGGCTCTTTTAGCTGACTTTTGCGTGATATGGGCTTAAATGAGAATTCGTGCAATTGCTTGGTTGAGAGTCTATAGGTATCCTTCTTGATTTGAACATGTTCCATGTGTGAGTGAGGTTTTTGTTATTCCATGACTGTATTTTGGTGTCTAGAACTTGCAACGTGTATTTGCAAAGCAAAATAAAGAATGTTGAGTTTAGGAGATGATATAGGCATTTCTTTGATAGCCATGTTTTATACCCTCTTTATCTACCCTTGTGCATGACCTTAGCTAGCCCCGTTGAGCCTTTAGCCTATTCTTTGGTAGCCTCATTTATAGCTTATTCCTTTTCTTTCAATTGCTCACAATTTGATCCAAAACTCCTAAGCACTTTAGTTGAAAAATTAAGATATTAATGAGTGTAAGATTGAGGAAGAAAAAGTGAAATTGAAGCCCCAATGAAATAGATTTTGGTGTATTAAAATGGTTTATATGTTGTTGATAGGGAGTAATGAAATGAAAAGATAAATTGATCAAAAGAAGTGATTTATGTGTTGATAGCAAATACTCTCTACTAAAGATGTATAAGATAACTTGAAAAGATGGGGGCAAAAACAAAGAGAGTTGGGAAGATAATATTGGTGGAATAATAGGTTGGTTGGAGATGAGTTCAATGTAAAGTGTGATGTATTAAAGCGCTTAGGGAAGATAGTCACTATTCTTGACCAAATAGTTCCTACCCGTCCCTTAGCCGGCATTACAACTCTTAAAGTCCTACTTAATCTTGATCTTTGACATTCTGACATTAGTGGAGTACTACACTACGGGAAAGCCTATGGTTCATCTTATGTGACATGCGAATTCTTTGTGAGAGTGAGCGAAATTTGATTCTTACACCCATTCTTATGATATGTGTGAGTAAATATGGGTAACTCTCTTGTAGTGAGGGAGCCTATTTAATGATATATAGGTGGCTTATATGATCTCTTTGTTGAGTATTATGCATGAGTTTTCCAACTGAGGAGAGTCAATTATTGAGGCTAGGAAGTCTTGAAGTAGTATTAATGTGATTCTAGTTGTAATATGGCTTGCCTAATGTAAAACTTGATATTCATATAGTTGTTGTAGTTCTAGCATGAGTGTCTTAGTTTTAATATAGATATTGGAGTCTTCCTTAAGTGTAATTAGTGTAAAGAGTTGTTCGAGGACGAACAAGGCTTTAAGTGTGGGGTGGTGATCTTAGGCGTATTTATACACCTGTCATTATCCATGCACGTTTAGCTTGGTTTTGAAGATAACTCAAGGTACTTTTGCGGTATATAGTGTGTAATGGGTGTACTTTGTGTCTAACATACTTGTTTATAGTGTTTAGGGTGTAATTAACGCAAGTAATGAGTCAAAATGATCAATTAGAGTTTAGAAGAGAAAATTAGTGTTGCTAGCTTGAGCTATGCTTATTCTAGTGTACTTTAATGAACTCTATATTGTTATATAGACTAATGTGTGTGTTATGAGTCATTTTGGGAGACTTTTGAAAGAGCTACGGAAGTAAATTGAAGCTTACGAACATGCTACAAACCATTGGGACATAATACAAGGTGGAAAGATTGTATTTGAGGTAAAAATGGGACGCCAAGAAACACCCCCGTGCCATGGAGGCTAAGCTCCATTTTATGGGCGTGGCACGGAGGTGGAGCAGCTTTGAAGCTGCAAATTTCTAGTAGATGGCCGCCTTTTGGGCATTACACGGAGCTTAGGCTCTGCTATAGGTAGCGTGACACGGAGATTAGTCTCCATGATGGTGAGGGTGTCATGCTGGTTGTTCCTGTCGGGTTTTAACTTGGTTTAAGTTGGGGGAAAAGTTGTAACTGCATATGATTCTTATGGTAAAGCCTATGGACGACCTAAAACACTATATAAGGAGCACTTAGACATATTTACACACATCTTTTGAAGACGACACGAATTGGAGAGAAAAGGAGACATCAAGGAGCTCAAACTAGGGTTCTTTGTTCTTTAACTTTTCTTTCTTGTAGTTTTACTTTATGAACTCATACATGGTGATTCTTTGTAAGACTATGAGTGTCTAAACACCCTCTTCTTAGGGTTAAGGCCACAACATGATTTCTTGATTATGGTTTTATAGTTGGTTTAATTATATATCATGTCTTGTGGTTATTCTTACATTCGTGTTTTAACTATTCTAAAGAGTCATGAACTTTAGGATACGTCTAAGTCTCAAAACGAATTGACCATAGGAGTTAAGAGATAGAATGAAGAATGTAGGAGGTGTGGATCATATCTTTTGTTGTTAGTTAGCAATTGTAAAGAATGATTTGCGGTTAGGATAGAGATATACCTAAATGCCCCACTTAGTTAATAAAATGAGAAGATAGTTGAATGCATCCGAAGTAAAGACTCACATTCTTGCTCAAAGATGTAGTTGTGAGATTACTTTGGGTAGATAACTTAGAGGATGACCATTCCTGGGTTATAATATCAACCCTGTAAATCAACAATCACGATAAACACCAACACCAATTATAAACCAGATTTAAGCATGATTGTGTAGTGAATGCCTCAACCCTGGAACTCTCCATATATTGTCTACAATCTGAATTTCATATCGTCCTTAGTTTTAATACTTACTTTATAAAAACAAAGCTCAAACTCTTGGTTATGAATCACACTTGTTTAATTCAAATAGTAATACTTAGGTAGGATTGTTTGCTAAGCACCAAGTCCATGTGCGATCGATATTTGGCTCATAAGAGCCATTGTATTACTTGTACGACCACGTATACTTGCATGTGCATTTGGGATGCAACAGGTGTCAAGTGTGAAGTGTTCACCGATCATCATAGTTTGCAGTACGTATTCACTCATAAGGACTTGTATTTGTGGTAGATAAGGTGGATGGAGTTGTTAAAAGATTAGAATGTGACCATTACGTATCATCCAGGTAAGGATAATATGGTGGCAGATGCATTGAGCCAGAAACCAGTCAGCATGGGTAGTCTGGCTTGTTTGGGGGTGTCCAAACGACCATTGGCAAAGGAGATTCGGGCTCTGGAATCTAAGTTCATGCAACTGGGCATCTCAGAATAGGGTGGGGTGTTGGCCAGTATTGAGGTCAAATCCACTTTCATAGAATAAATAAAGGCCAAGAAGTTTCAGGATGCACAATTAAAAAGCTTCAGAACAAGGTAATATCTGGAGAGTCCAGGGATGCCATGATGGACTCTGGCGGGGTGATGAATTTCAGAGGGAGAATTTGTGTTCCTCAGGTTGATGGCATAAATCAGAAAGTGTTGGCAGAGGCTTATGGTTCGCGATATTTGATTCATCCGGGCGTAATCAAGATGTATAGGGATTTGAGACAACTTTATTGGTGGCCTGGGATGAAAATGGACATAGCTGAATTCGTGTCCAAGTGTCAGAATTGTCGACAGGTTAATTATGAGCACCAAAGGCCTGCAGGGTTACTTCAGATGATGCCTATTCCCGAATGGAAGTGGGAAAGGATAGCCATAGATTTTGTGGTGGGTATTCCTAAGACCTAGGGGAAGTATGACTCCATCTGGGTCATCATGGATAGGCTGACCAAGTAAGCTTATTTCATTTAGGTCAGGGTGGATTATAACTCACAGCAGTTAGCTAAGATCTATGTTAAGAAAATTATGAGGTTGCAAAGGGTGCCACTCTCCATCATTTCAGGGAGGGGTATGCATTTTACTTTCAAGTTCTAGGGTAAGTTACACAAGAGTTGGGCACTCAACTCACTTTCAGCACAACATTCCATCCTCAGATAGATGGTCAGTCGAAGAGGACAAACCATGTGTTGGAAGACATGCTGAGAGCATGTGTGATTGACTTTGGGGTTCATTGGTACCAGTTTCTTTAGATTAGAGTAGTTTTTGTTGGTTTTTAGCTTTTTAGTACTTTAGTAGAGGCATACTTCACCTACCTCTTGGTTTTTATTTTTGGTTTTTTTAGAGTGAGCCCTTTGAGCCGAATATCTTTTTATTTTTAGGAGTAGTTTTTGAATTTTTTAGTAGAATGGCTTCTCCCGGTGATGAATGGTTGATGACTGTTTTGAGAGAAATTAGACATTTGGAGTTAGAGAGTTGTTAGGACCAATTGAATGCTAGGTGCTTTAGATACTTTTATAATTGACTGAATGATACAAGTTAGTTTCGAACTCGAAATCATGTTATGAAAAAAATTTGAATAACTTCTTTTGAGATACCCAAACTCTTTTACTTGACTCTTGTATGATTATTAGCTTAAATTTTGAATTCTTGTGGGTTGTTTGATTGAGAAACTATATGGATCCTTCTTGAGTCAAACATGTGCTATGTGTGTTAGAATTTTTTTATATTTTGTGCTTTCATATTGACTTCTAAACCTATTTGTGTGTTTACAAAGCAAAATGAAGAATGTTGAGTTTACGAGATGGTATAGATGTTTTTTTATTAGCCAATTTGTATCCTTCTGTTGACCTATCCACAAGTGATCCTAGTTAGTCCCATTGAGCCTTTAGCCTATTCTTTTAGTAGACATATTTAAAGCTTAATTCTTTTATTTCAATTGACCTTGAATTTGATCCAAAACTCCTAAGCGTGTTGATTGAAAAATAAAAGTTGGAGGGTGTAAGAAAGAAAAAAAGAAAATAGTTGAAGATAGAAGCCTGTAGAAAAATCTAAGGGTGCAAGAGCTTAAAAATTCATATGCTATTGGTAGGGAGTAGAAAGAAAGAAACAAGAAAAAGAAAAAGGGAAGAAGAAAAAAAGGAGTGTTTGATAATTAAGTACTCCTCACTAATGGTGTGTGAACTTGCTTAAAGAGATGGGAAAACAAAGAATTCTATGAGCAAGAAGAGTAGAAGAAAGAGATTAGTTAATAGAGGAAGGCGATTAATGAAAAAAATTATAATGTATTAAAGTGCTTAGGAAAGATAGTCATTACTTTAGCCAAAAGAATTTCTACCCGTCCCTTAACCCACATTACAACCTTGAAGGTCCTACTTGATTTTGAGTTTGATGTTCTTATATTGGTGGAGTAGTACACTATGGCAAGCTTATGGTTCATTGTATGTTGCATGTGAACTTCTTTATGAGAGTGAGCAAAATTTTATTCTTATACCCATTTATATGATATTATGTATACTTGTGAGTGAATATGGGTAACTCTCTTGTTGTAAGGCACGTGGTTAACGAAAAATAGGTGAAATATTTTGATCTCTTAATTGAGTGACTTATGAGTATTTGCTAATATCGTAAAATCAGTTCTTGAGGCTAGGAGGTCTTGAAGTAGTTATTTATGAGCTTCGAATTAATAAAACATGTTGTATTAAGAGGTTGTCATTGGTAGTCGTTGTAGTCTTAGCATGAGTACACTTATTCAATTGGTGTAGTTCGTAGTAGAGTCTAAGTCATGAGTGTATAGCTTACCCAAGAACGAGCAAGGGTTTAAGTGTGGGGTGTTGATGTGAGGAAAATAGTTATGCTTTTATATGATTATTTGTCTCTCATGTGCTCTCTTTTTAGTATCGTCTTGAGCTTAAATATTCTGAATTATACTTATATTTCGTGTTTTGATTATGTAGTAGTGTCTTGATATATTTGGAGCTTCAACAAGAAGAAAAAAAGTACCAAAGAATCAAAAGAAAACAAGAAAGAAGTGACGTTGCAAAGTGTCACAAAACGAATGAAAAAAGGCCAAAAAGACAGGACACTTGCGCCACTGCCTTGCTTTAGGGCAGTGGCACGAAAAACACTTGTCTTCTAAAACGTTTTGCATTGTGCCTTGCGCCACTCCCCTACTTTGGGTGAGTGGCGCGAATCTGGACAGCATTATGAAATTCTTTTGTTTTTCGCGCCACTGATCCACTTTTAGGCAGTAGAGCGAGCAGGGGTCAGTCCTAGCCTGATTTGGATTGATTTTTGAAGACCTAAGGGTTTCTAAACTCTATATAAATCCCCTTCCCATAATTTTTTATCAGATACATCTGATTTGGAAAAGCTAAAAGCTAGGGAAATGCTCAAGAACAAGGTCTAATTTTTTTTAATTCTTTTCGTATAGACTCATGAATTCTGTTATTCTAAAAAGATTCATGAGTAGATAAACCTTTAGTATCTAGGATTGTGTTTAAAGACATGAAGGTTGATGTTTAATTATCATATTACTTAGTTTGATTTTTAGTTATTGAATTATTTATCTTCTCTTGATCGTAATTATTTGCTAACTTGATCACCTAGAAAATACTATCTATGATGTGTAGATTGGACTAGAAGTAGGATGCTTACGTACACAATAAGGGAAGGTAAGGCTTGGTTGTGGACTCTATAGGGAAGAGAGAACGATCTGCTAACGTGGATAGAAATATACCCGTTAGTCTTGCCCAGTTAATACGGAAGAGAAATCACATGCCCTTCACTATCGATCGACGATCATAGAAATATAGGCGTTAGGGATAGTCAAGGAGACCTAGAGTTTTTAGGAAAAATGCTCAACATGGTTAAAAGCAACCCGCAACTAGTAAATCAGGAAATCAACTAAATGTATGGTTTGAAAACTCAACTGGATTATCAAATTACCATAATGCTGGATCCACTACAAGAAAATTGTCACGATCCGATTTCTCAGGCATGATGGCACCTACAACCCCCCAGTAGGCGAACCAATTCCCGTAGCCCAGGACAGTTAGTAATGGGATACTATCTAACAAATAAGCGAAAGAATAGTGTAATAAGCAAAAGTAAGGGAGTAAGATGAGGAGAATAGATAACAGGAGTATATATATATATACATATGCGGAAACTAAACAAAACCCCAAGACCTGGTATCATAGTATAGAGCCAAAACTACATACATGGAGTGCAAACGATCCAAAACAATATATACAGATGTCTCTGAATGGTAATAGAGTACATGAATCAAAAGATAAACTAAATCTAAGCTCCGATCGCCAAGAGCTCACCCTCAGTCTGAAGTAGTCCCCAACAGATCTCCAAGCACGAATCACAGTGATCTAACGGCGATAGCCCACGCTAGGATCTGCACCCAAAGATGCAGGGGGGTAGGGTGAGCACCAAATGCGAAACATAAGGTACCCAGTAGGTATCATAGGCCGACTGGGAACATATAAGATAAAAGCGTAGTAACAGACAGAATGGAAGCAAGCAGTCACAGAAATCAACGAAAGGTACATAGGAACTAGCCCAGAGGGAAATCAACAGAACCACATGGGAGGCCAGTAAGCAGAATATACACACCATAGGCACAGGTGAAAGTAAGAAGTAACGCACCTGGGGTCCTTGCAATAACAATGTATACATAATAAGTTTACGAAATGGACGGTATACCGGTAACCTCAAGTATAAGAAGAGGGAAAGAGTAATGATAGGCATGCTCAGAGACATGAATCAACTCAACTAATCATATCAATCTCAAATCCAGAAACTAACAGTCTAGCAGTAACCAATTTCATACTTAACCGTAACAGGGAACAATTCTGTAAGTAAATAGCCAGAGTCTACCTACAGTCCCCCGGCCGCCCATACAACCGAGGAACACAAACAAGTGAAAACAAACCCTCAGGCATCCCATACTACCGGAGCGTACAATCAACAAACAGCAAACAAGGGTGGAGCCTCAAACAATGAATGATATGATGCATGAAGATCTCAAGTGAAATGGTATCTCTGTATGTACCTCCTCCGGTGCCGATCCGGCCCAGCAGGTAGGTTCCATAGAAGGACACTGCCCGTATACCTCTACTCCACCGTATACCCTTCCTCCGGCACACGCAGCCCGAAGCCCCAGGCCCGGATGGCAAGGTCCATTGAGTTCCCTGACCCCATACTAAAACTCAGTATCAAAACATGTCATCCGAAAGCAAGTTCGGTATCAAGATAGAGACCCAGTCTCGAATATGCATGCCCAGACCCTGTCTAGGACTAAAGTAGCAGGAAAATATCTCAAAAACCCCTCCAACGGTGCCCGGGCATAACCGGGGCTAAACAGTAGAAAGTCATCTCAGGTGCTCGGTCCGACCAAGGCTAAAAATCATCTCAAGTAGCAAGGAAACTCAACTAGCACCCCGGCCCTGCCGAGTCTAGCGTTAATCGTAAAACTGGTGTTTTAAAACATAATTTTACTTTCTTTTACCCAGGAATATTCACAAGTTAAATCAAACCATTTCCAAATCATTTCCATTAAAAACAGGGCCCCGGGGCCATGCAAGTTAGAAAATAGTGCCAGTAGGCCCGAAGCCAAAACCATAGTAAAACATGGATAAAACCTCTTTATATGCATGGAAATGGTATGATTACACACAATAGCCGCCCAGTAGCTCACAATCAACCTACCGACCCTGCACAGGCCCACAGCTACTCAGCAAGCATAACCAGCCTAGAAGGATAATTCTATGCCCGGGACTCGCGGACATTCCCAAAATCCCACCTTCTATGTTCCAGAGTCAACAAGGCCTCACAGGACCACAAGGGTAAATAAAATATATCGGTAAATACTACAAGCAACAGAGGAACAAAAGTAGGTGGACATGAATAAAGCGGTCAAAGTCTGTGGTACCAACCTAATAAACCAACCCAAGGATGCCCATTAATACAATTTTATCCTATATATGCGGAGTCTAGGAAAAATAAATTGTAACCTACCTGTCGTCCGATGACAAGCTCGAACCTCTCCGAAAAGAAGCTCCGAAACGAAATCAAACTTGAACTCGAGCTTGAATAACTTGACGTAGATAATTGATTTTTCTTAATATCGCATCAAAATATTTTTCCACACCTAATTTCTTCAACCTATAAAGATACATATAGTAGTGGTATGCCTATATGCGTACAGGTGCATATCCCTTTTGTTAAAGTTAGCAAAATATACATATGTATATGTACAGCCAACAAATAGTGCATTATGATGCCACCTCTCACCCTTAGCTTGCTGGCCACTTCCTCCACCTCCACGTGGAATGGAGGTGGCAACCAATATATTCACTTCCCAATATATATCTACTCGGGTATTGCATAAGTTCGTGGTAAAATAAATATAGCTTTTTGAATATACCATAATTAATAGAAAATCATTTCAAATAAAACCTACTATATTATAATAATAAATTTTAACATAACTAAATTTTACTATCTCCGTTAAAATATTACAATGTATAAAAACCTATAAAATAAATACATATACAATTATATCGTAACAAAAATATTTTTCATAAACCTTTAAAATATTTTTAAAAGGTAATAATAATATAACTTTTTACCAAATTCAACTTCCAAATAAAATATTTTCAAATACACGCGATGTTAATAAATTCTCAAACTTAGGCTCGCAATTTACCAACGCACGATTTTGATACTCAAGAACTCTCTTGGAATCCTCCCTTATGTTTCCTCACTGTTTCAGAACTGAAATGGCATTTTAAAACGTGAAGTTGAGGTTTTAAATCGATTTTGACCCGACCCGGTTCGCGACCCGGTTCGCAACCCGGTTGCTGCCAGACAGTCCGCGGTAAAACAGTCATAACTTTTTACTCCGAGATCAGTTGGACGTGAGGTTTTGTGCGTTGGAAACTAGACTCATAGACTTTCGATTTGGTATTTCGGGGGACTTCTAACTCTTTATATATTGAGAGAAAAGCTCCGAGACATTTTACCCAAAGTTCAAAAAATTTATTAAAGAACTTACGATAACTTTTGCCGACTTGCTTGACTTCAAAACTTATAATGCGACCAAACAAATGGACCCGATACCGAAATACCAGTCCTGACGAGCCTTAAGTGACTTGGGGCCGCTACCAACAAGCTCTAACGGTTCAAGGAAAACGTATACGTAAAAATAACCGGAAGGGTCATTACAAAAACATGAAATTAGCTACGAAATTTATCTCTAATCCCTAGTTAATTCGTCGCTAAAAAGTTCTTAGCTAATTGAAATTTCTCACAATCCGTCGCTAATTCATAGCTAAATGGGATTAGCATGAGATTTTTGTTATTTAGTTACAAAATTTTGTTCGTCGCTAATTCCCTGTTTTCTAGTAATGATCTTTTCTCAAATCTGAATTACAACAAAATAAATAACTACTTGTTTATACAATTGCTTTTACCTACATGCAAACATCAAGAAATCATTCGTTATGGCTTGTTACCTACTGAATAATTTACATAAGAATTCAAACTAGTTAATCAATTCGTCAAATCCCTTAGGTATGATATCTGGACTCACACCCTGTATTACTTGTACGATCGCATACACTTGCGTGTGAAAAAGAATGCAACAGTGCCCACATGAAGAACTATGTTCAGGAGTAATGTTTGGAAGAACCCTGAGTATCCCATGACATGAGCTACTATGCATTGGCCTTTGACTATCCAGAAAGTTTCTTTTACCCTTGTATTATTTATGATGGGCACTGAGAATAGTGCACAATTTTTAAGCGTGGGGTGAGGATATCTTGGATACTTTTATGTCATAAATAGTATTATTATTATATTATTATTATTATTATTATTATATTATTATTATTATTATTAATGTGTCTTACTAGTAGTTATCTTTATTAGTGCAACCCTTGATTCTTGTTATTGATTCTCTTCCAAAAAAAAAATTTGAACCTTATGTCATAGTAAATGTTTTTTAGCTTTTAAAAAAAATTAAATTTTTCTTTAACAATTAAAAGAGAAGAGTAATCCAAATGCCTTAAATAAGCTAGGTGCTTTATCTAGATATCTAGATACACTAAGATAATATTAGGTAGTTCTCATACACATTGTGTATAAAAAGAGAGAGATATTTTATTTGAGACACGTAGGCTCTAAGATTGGCTCTAACCGAATAAAAAGGGCTTAAAAAAATTTCGTTGAATTAAATTATATTGTTAGGTAGAGAGTTGATAATGAGTGATTTTTATCATTTATGTGTCATTGTGTGGTGAGATTTTCATATTTCATATTTTATCTAGATATCTAGAGCTTGTCGATTGTGTATACAAAGTGAAACAATGTTGATTCGTAGGATAAGATGTAGACATTTCTTTGTTAAGCCTCTTTGTCTATATTCTTGCCTACCCTTTTATTATCCGTAGTTAGCCCCTTTGAGCTTTATAGCGTATTTCTTGGATAGCCGCTTAATTAGTCTTTCCCCTTTATTGATTAACCTTACATTAATTTGATCTAAAAAGTATCTAGTGCACTTTAAAGTAAGACTTAAAAGTAAAAGGAATAGAATGGTGAATCAATAGAAATTAGTGTGAAAAAAAGGTTTAGAGGGTGCTCGTGCATAAAAGTTAAGTCATTGTAGTAAGGTGATCAAAATAAAAAAAATATATATATAAAGTGAGAAAATTACTCCTTGCTAACAATGTATTAAAATAGGGTAAGTGCTTAAAGATAAGGGGGGATATAAAATGGAGTGTAAAGAAAAGTTGAAGTTGAAGATAAGGAGAAAAGCTAAAAAGTCCAAAGTTATTGCTTTAAAAGTGCATAGGGAGAGTAGTCACTATTTTAACCAAGTCTTTCTTACTTGTCCCTTAGCCGACTTTACAACCAAATAAAGACCTTTTGATCCTATATTAGTATGATTTTGTTAACAGAGGATTACATTAAGGGCAAGTTTATGGTATATCTTGTATGTATGTGAATTCTTTTGTGAGATTAAGTGCTATTATTTTATTCATATGTCTCAAAATTTGTGATATATTGTCAATGTGTGAGGGGGCATATCTCTTGAAAAGTGAGAGCACATAGGTGATGTAAACTTGGAACTCTACTCATTTTTTTACTTGACTATATGATTATAATTTGCCCTATATGTATTGAGTGAAGAGTCGATTCTAGAAGTTACGTCGTCTTGGTAGAATTATCTTATGTTGAACTGTTCAAATGCACTTTATATGAGAGTTTCTTGCATGCTTAAAAATATCTTGGTAATCTAGGTGAAAATAATCTTTTAAGCTTGCATGGTGAAGTGGAGCCTAAGCTAAAAGGTTTAGTGGTTGTTCGAAGATGCACAAAGGTTAAAGTGTGTTATGATGTGAGTCTGAGACACACTCTTTTTCACTACTTTTTTTTCACATTTGTGCCTTGTTTTGAGGATAATATAGCTTAATATTAATGGTTAATGCTTGATTTCATGATTTGTCACTTATGAAAGGTATTTTGTGCAATATATATATATATATTTGTCACCCGGAGAACTTATTGGATTGTTGCGAGTAGAACAAATGGGGTGCGCTTTGGAAGAAGCAATCTGTTACCGAGTCGTCTTATTGAGAATAACAAGAGCATCTAATACTCAAAGTTTCATATCTGAAGCGAGTTTTCAAGAAACTGCTCGAGTTTTAGCAAAAGCGGCTCTCCGAGGTCGTATCGATTGGTTAAAATGCCTAAAAGAGAACGTTGTTTTTTTTGGGAGGGGGGGAGGGGGGTTGATACCTAGACGAGCAGGCTCGCAGAAGTTTACACCCTACAGAACAAATTCCTGGATGAGCAAACAGAGCTTGCAAGGCGAGCTACGCACAGCAAAGCCAAAATTATGTTTTTTCCTATTCGACTTGGAGGAATTTTTTTGGTATTTTAAACATTATAAATACTCCTCTTAGATAACTTTTTAGAAAGCATGCTTAACAATAATACATATACGTAAAGTCACCTCATAGTGTGACACTAGTAGATTTAAACAAGTGTAATACATGCTTCAAAACGATCAATATATCAGGCCAAAATTATAGAAGAATATAGCATAGCTTTGATAGATTAAAGAATCTTAAAATAAGTTTTAGCTCAAATAGAATACTTTTACGTGCTGACAATATATTAGGTATTTTAGAATCAGTTGCACGTATTTATGCAAGTTATATTTTTGAAGTTAAAGTCTCACTTAATTATCCCACAATCAAACTTAATCTAAACTTAATCTACTTAAACTTAATTTAAGTATAATAATAAAAGGATGTTAGGAAAATATTTCTGTGCAGGAAGCATTCGTTTAACACATCACAATCGTGAAAGGTGTATCACGTTTTCGAAGGCTTATCACCCCGTTCATCGTAATTGTGGCCCAGTGTCCCGCAATCACTATACACCAGATGACAATACGAAAATTTGCTAGGTTATTTTGGTTTGATATATTTTGATAATCATCCGCGAGCCTTTGGGTCTCACCCCGAGCCCTACCAATTACAAGTCCCAACACATAATACCAATCTTTAAAAGTCTCAAAAAATATATGATTTGGAACATGAATATTTAAAACGAGGGGTGAAGTTATTACAAAAACATATTGATTTGATGCAAACATCGAGTGTATGCACACTTTTATCAAATTTGCACTCATTTTATTAACAATTAGATCGCACACTTGGGGCAAAAAGGACTCAAAATTTTTGTTGTATCTATATACTATCCTAATGGTAGTTAATATTTCTTCTGTTCCTTTTTAGTTGTCACGTTTTATTTTTCGATAGTTAACTTGACTAATTTTAAAGGCGAAATGATCTAATGGACCCTTGTACTTGTCCGAGTTTGTATTGTGGACACCTCTACTTAGTCCTTTGTCATCTGAACCCCTCAACTCATCATAACACAAGATTTTAAACCCCTCTGACCGTTGACTAAGCCTAGGTGGCAACTTAATGGATGAGTTGGAACATACGCGTGATTTCACGAATATAAGGCGCGTAAATATAAAATTTTGAACAAAAAATAATTTTAAAAAATATTAAATTCCTTTCTTCATTGCCCCACCCACCCTCGTTCCTTTATCCCACCCCGCCCCTCCAATTTCCCTCATTTTCACCACCAAAAAATTCAATTGAGAAAAGAATTAGCAAAATCTTCTTAAATCAAAGAAGAAACTACATCCCACCCCTCCAATTTTCCCCCATTTTTCACCACCAAAAACATCCATTAATGTCTGAAAAAAAAGATTGAAAGAAGGGAGTGGTGAATTTTGATGAAGAAGAGAAAAAGGAGTGGAAGCGAAAACGAGGTATATTGTCGTTGTGATGAGAAATAGAGAGTAGAGGGTTGTTTGGTTGTGTTTACCAAAGCTCGAAGCTTTTCCGATGGTGGGTGGACGGTGGTTGTTGGAGAGCTTCATCGGAGATGAAACTCGTCGTTAATGGACGAAAATAGAACACAATGGTTCTCTTTTTGATTGTGTTTGGTTGCATTTTGAAATACAAAATCAGTGAGGTGGAGGAGGGTGAGCAAACTACGAATTGGTGGTTGTGGGATGATGGTGTCGGTGGTTGTGGGTTGGGGAAGGTGGAGATGGTGGTTGTGGGGAGGTGATGTCGGTGGTGTGGGTTGGGGGGAGGTGGAGAAAAGGTAGTAGGTGAGAAGAGAAATGTGAATTTTATTCTTAAAAATAATTTTAATTTATTATTTTGCTTTTTATTTAATAATGTTGATTAATAATTTTAAAAGATAATTAATGAAGATAATTATGACATGATATTAATTTATGTGACATGGATCTGATATGTCATTTATTTTAGGGTAATTTACATAAAACACACATCTTTGGGAGCTAATTACTCTTTTTCCCACCTCCTTACCACTCGGATACATCGCCTCTACTCGGATACATCGTCTCACCTCGAGATACATCACCTCACCTCTGGATACATCCCCAAACTACTCGGATACATCGGAATTCCATTGGATACATCCCAAAGCCACTCGGATACATTGGCATTCTTTTAGGTTTACCTTTGATACATCGAGTTGATGTATCCAAGGTGAGGCGATGTATCAGGAGGTAAGGCGATGTATCATGACCTGGGACGATGTATCTGAGTGGTATATGTGGTATATTAAGTAATTAAAATAAAGTAGTGGGAGAGTTAGTAAATATAGTATGGAGGTATGTCAATTTAGGTAGTTTTTCCTTTATTTTAAGGCGAGTGAGCTACACACATAGTATGAGGAGTTTAAAATCTTGTGTTCTGATAGGTTGAGGGGTTCAGATGACAAAGGGCTAAGTAGAGGTGTCCACAATACAAACTCGGACAAGTACAAGAGTCCACTAGATTATTTCGCCAATTTTAAAGCTAAATTAGATTAGATTAATTCAGTATTTTAAAATTAAAATTTAGATATTCTAAAACTATACAAAAAGTACTATAAATTGCATTTTTTCTCATATCAATATGATAAAAAATTACATTTTAAAATATTAATCAAAAATTATATTGTTTGACTCTTAAGACGGAAACTATGACAACTAAAAAGGGACGAGGGAGTACACTTTTATCCAAAATAGGAATGACTTTAAGATCTGAAATCAATAAATAGACATAGTACCAACTTCAAATATCAGTCACTCATATTTTCCTCTTTGGTTTGATAGCCACTTAGGCCCGGGCCGGTCGAACAGTCTTCTGGTGCCCATCATTTTCTTCTATTTGAAGTTCTATAATGCCTTTGACTAGATTTGTCAGTTATGTTGATTATGATGAGATGTACTCATTTGGTAAAATATGTCCAAGGACCATCACTAGGGAAATCAACAGTTTTGTTAAGAGTGTTCAAAATTTAATATATAGTATAATTTTCTTATGAGAGATGTTCAACTGGTGTGGCTACGACACTAAGAACCACCAGGTGTTATTCATTACCGTTTAGATGTTACTGTATCTTTCTTTGAAATCTCAAGAAACATATGGGACCTAACGTGAATAACTAAATAAAGGGTCCAATTACCGTCGGAAGTGGCTTTTATGGCATGGACTGCGCCTTGCTTGGTTTGGTAGTGTGACATTACTTGCAATCCAATCACATGCCACTCTAATTGTACACTTTAAGTAAGGTGTGTTCCTTCCCTTCGACAACATCCAATTTTTTAAAAGAAGGGCAAGGATTGTTCCTGGCCTCTTTGACTCTATTTCAAACAAAGGGTATGCCCATTAAATAAATTACTTCTACCATAATAATCAAATATGAATATTTCAACTTTTTAGAGGTCAATTCTTTCAACTTTTTCATAAAAAGGTACTATCAATATATAAGTTTGTAAAACATACCCTAACTCAAAGGCAGATTCTTAATTTGATACTCCCTCCGTACATCTTTACTTGTCTACTATACTAAAAATAGATGTTCAATAATACTTGTTCAATTTATGAAATCAAGAGATAGTTTTACACTTAGTTTCTAATTTATCCTTATCATTAATTATAGTCATTTCCCTATTACATTTTTCAAGATATTGTATTTATTATATTCAAAGGGTGATATGGTAAAATTATCTTTTTATTTATAATTTTTTAAGAAGCGTGCAAAGTCAATAGTGGATAAATATTGTTAAATAGAGGGAGTATTTTTGAGTTCCTGTAATCACAAATTAGAATATAATAATAACTAAATTCATTCGAGGGAGTTCACCTTTTTTCTATTTCTACATCTAGGATTTGACTTGTATCATGGATACTAATTGGAATTCAACTATTATGGTAAGCAGGAAAAATTTGATTATGAGCAAAAGACAAAGTTGGAATAGAAATATTATTCGATTTGTCGGTCCTATATATAAAAAAAAAAAAAAAAGTAAACAACCAATTTAAATATTCACAACCAAGAAGTATTGAATTCTTTTTCGTATAGGCTCTGAAAGGAGAAGGAAGATTGAAATGTCAACATGCGTCTATTATATTGAATTTATTCAATAGTGTGAAATATTTATAAATATTTTATATATTTTTAATATATATATAAATATAATATACGATTTGAGAAAAAACTACTACTAATATTTACATGATATAATAATATTTTTAATATACAAATAAATATAAGATTTAAGGAAAAAATTACTACTAATATTTACCTAACTCAACTCATAGGTTAAAAGCTAAATTTGCGTATTCCCTAACATGACGGAATATCTCAAAAATGGGAATACCAAAAATAAGTAATCCATGCATAAAGAAGCAACATTCATGCTCTCTCTAGAGAACAATAGCACCAAACGTGACTAACGTTTACTTTAGTCTCATTACGTCATCGGAAGCAGAGGGTTGTTTTGGCCGAATTTGGTAATTTTTGCTCAAATAATTATATATTTATATTAAAAAATTATTAATTTAAAAATCAAATATCATTAGTATTTAAAATTATCGTTCTAAAATTTAATTTCCTTCATCTCTACTTTTCTGTGCACCACTAATTTGTTTGTTAGCGGTAGGGGTGTTCACGGGTTTATTTGGGTCGGTTATTGGTCAAAACCAAAACCAAATCAATATGATCAGTTTTAAAATTATTACAATCAAACCAAACTAAAAAAATATAGTATATATTTATCCGTTTGGTTGTTATCGATTTTGATTTGGTTTGGTTCGGTTGTTCGGTTATTAGCCATACACGAAAATAAAAGAAACGATTCATTCAAACGAAAAAAAAAAAGACAACAATTCTTTCAAAAAGAAAAAAAATACATTTTGAGATTACCACATAAAATAATAAAATAGTGCACTCTAATACAAAATATTTAAATTATAAATAAATTTTGATGAAAACACATATAAGATAATTAAAATTATTCATAAAAAATAATAAATTATGTATATATAAATATAAAAAAATATGTATATAATTTATCAGTTTGGTTTGGTTCGGTTATTTTTTTAGTTTTTTTGAACAAAATCAAAATCAAACCAAATATTATCGGTTTTTAAAAATGTAAAACCAAACCATACCAAACAAAATAAAAATCAATTTATTTAATCAGTTTGGTTCAATTTTTCAATTCGGATCGATTTTTATTCAAATCGTGAACACCCCTAGTTAGCTGTATGCTAATTTACATTTAAAAAAACACTAGTTGTTTAGCCTTAAAAAGATACAGTTGAATTTTGTTAAGTGGTTTAACGACACACGAATTAGATTGATCTTATGATGAAATAATAATGTAATAACAGTAACAATTGAATGAAAACAAGCGGTAAAAGCTATAATAAAGAACGTAGAGTATGAAATATGTATTATGATCTGGTATGGTAGCTTTGGTGGTAGTCAACTAATCGCCAAATAACTTAAGAGCTGAGAGTTTTTATCGCAAATCTTACGAAGTTGCAAGTATTAGAGATTAAGGAATCCCTATTACAAAGAGCTAAATGACTATTTATAGAGAAATCCTAAGGAGCCATCTGTGTGGAACTCTCCATTTGATCACAAACTTTTCAAGTGCATACTGATCGGCGGGAATCTCAACATCTTACGTTATATGCGAACCTGCAAGACTATCTCATCCTTATCTTGCTCGACGTGTAGATTTACTATTCCCTTAAAGAAGCATAATATTTAATTATTCCTAAACTTGATTAATAATGCCCAAAATTTCCCTCTAATAAATATCTCTATCTTAATATTTATGTCATAGCAAATATCACGTTAGAAAACATTTTGAGGAAAAATAAATAAAAAGTTTTCCTGAAGATGAGTTATGTAGTAAATTGTAATATGAGGCATTCGACTAAGAACCCTTCTGCAAGAAGGTGAGAGAGAGAAGATGAACAAAAGAAGAAGGAGAAAGAATCTTTTATTATCTAAGAGCCTTACTCAATTGAGAGCATAAGCTAGTATATATCGTACAAAGGTGATTAGAGTGAGAACTTATCTTGATTGGTTAATTAACCACTTAACTAACTTTAAGAATAATCTAACTACCTAACTAACAGCTACTGACTTAAAGTAAATAACTAGTTTACCCTTATGTCATTTAACTGACTTTATGATCTCCTATTTCTACATTCCCCCTCAAGCTAGGAAAAGAGAAAATATTTTGAACTCCTAGCTTGGAACTTAGGTGATGATGTTGCACCTTGCACAGGCCCTTTGTTAATAAATCAGCAGATTGTTATTGTGTTAGAATGTACTTAGTATCCACCAAACCTTGTAATATCTTCTCTCTTATAAAATGACAATCTATCTCAATATGTTTTGTTCTTTCATGATAGACTGGATTGGATGCCAGTTGAATTGTTGATTTGCTATCAGTGAATATGTTTACTGGTTTCTGAACTTCAATATCTAGATCCTTCATCAACCCAATCAGCCAAATATTGTAGTAGCTATACTCCTGTATTCTGCTTCTGCAGAACTCCTAGAGACAGTAGATTGCTTCTTGGACTTCTAAGACACAATAGAATCTCCAATCTTTCCAAAGTATCCTGTAATAGACTTCCTTGAGTGTAGACAAGATGCCCAATCAGCATCACAGAATGTTGTAATTGTGTTCTTCTGATTGCTGGAGAGTAAAACACCTTGTCCACGTTGTCCTTTTATATACCTGACTATTCTCATTGCTGCTTCCATGTGAGATTTCTTTGGTTTCTGAAGAAACTGGCTTAAGGTTTGCACTCCAAACGATATATCAGGTCTGGTCATGGTTAGGTATAGTAGTTTTCCAATTAGCTTCTGATAAGCTTCTTGATTAGCAAGTGGATCAGGATCAGTTTCTCTTATCTCAGTTGAACTTGTTTTGACATAGTCATCATACTGCTTTGTAGTCAGTTTGATCTTAGTATCCATAGGTGTTGTTGCTAGTTTTGAAGCACTGAGTCCTAACTCAGAAATGAGCTCCAGTGCATACTTCCTTTGGTGCATGAGTATGCCTTGTTTGGACCTGGAAAATTCAATACCTAGGAAGTATTTGAGTTCTCCCAAATCTTTCATTTTGAATTCCTTTTCAGCTGATCCTTAGTTTCCTCAATTTCTTTCATGCTGCTTCCAGTGATGAGCATGTCATCTACATAAATGAGAACAAACACCAATCCTGTTTTTGTCTTCTTAGTAAACAATGAGTGATCATGTTGACTTTGTTTGAATTGAAAGCTCAGCAAAGCATCAGAAAGTTTAGCATTCCACTGTCTTGGTGCCTGTTTTAACCCATAGAGGGATTTGATGAGTCTGCACACTGGTTGTTTCTCCCCCTGACTCTTAAATCCCTGAGGTAACTCCATATATATCTCATCATACAAATCACCTTGTAAAAAAGCATTGAACACATCCATTTGGTGGATGTTCCATTTTCTTTGTGCTGCAATGCTTAGAACAGTTCTAACAGTCTTCATCTTTACTACTGGACTGAATGTTTCCTTATAATCAATTCCCTCTTTTTGGCTGTATCCTTTAGCAACTAACCTTGCCTTGAATCTTTCAATCTCTCCTGTAGACTTATACTTATCATTTAGCAACTAACCTTGCCTTGAATCTTTCAATCTCTCCTGTAGACTTATACTTAATCTTGTAGATCTATTTGCACCCTGTTGCTGTTTTTCCCTCAGGAAGACTTACTATGTCCCAAGTATGATTATCTTGTAATGCTGAGATCTCAACTTTCATAGCTTCTATCCATCTAGGATTAGAACTGGCTTTTGCATATGTCCTTGGTTCTGAAGTAGTAGACATTTTTGAGTGATAGTGATTGATAAGAAGGAGTCAACTTGTCATATGATAAGTATATGGCAATAACATATGGTTCTTCCTGAATATTGAGAGATATGAAGTCTTTAATCCATATAGGT
Source organism: Jaltomata sinuosa (assembly GCA_003996215.1). Taxonomy (NCBI): domain Eukaryota; kingdom Viridiplantae; phylum Streptophyta; class Magnoliopsida; order Solanales; family Solanaceae; genus Jaltomata; species Jaltomata sinuosa. The sequence continues at coordinate 159,049 of QJPP01001787.1, read as the reverse complement.
TGTCTTTTCCCTCTATATGACTTCATGGTTTCCTGTTGAACCTGAGGTATAGCTTCTTGTACAGCAGGCAACTGTGGGGGTGACACTAGAGGCACTTGTTCAATAGATGCATCTGGAACTGGTATTGTATCCTGAGTTGATTCACCCTACAGGCTGTTGAGAGGTTGTGTATCTACTATATACTCATTATTTTCTCTAGTATAGTTGAATAGAGGTACATCTTCCTTATCTTTCACACTAAATGGAAACATGTCTTCTTTGAATATGACATCTCTGTTGATAAAAAAGGTGTGATTAGTTAGATCATACAACAAATAACCTTTTTGAGTGTTTGCATAGCCAAAATGAATAGTTATTCTAGCTCTTGACTTGAGTTTATCATACTCATTCAATGCTTTTGCAAAACATAAACAACCTATAACTCTTAAGTGTTGTATGGAAGGTTTCTTGTTATGCAGTTTCTAATAGGGTGATATGTTTCCAAGTACAACACTAGATAATCTGTTAATAATATATACAGCTAGCTTGACACACAGCCCCCAGAATCTAATAGGTATACATGCTTGTAACTTGAGGGCTCTTATGACTTCTAGTATGTGCGTATGTTTCCTCTCAGCTATGCCATTCTGCTGAGGAGTATAGGCACATGAGGTTTGATGTATCATGCCCAAATTCTTAAACATAGTCCTGCATAGATTGTTTACAAACTCAGTTCCATTGTCGCTTCTTATTATCTTGATAATTTTATTGAATTGTGTTTTCACATAAGCAAGGAAATGTTGTAACACTGTATACACATCAGACTTGAGCTTCAGCAGAAATATCCAGGTCATTCTAGAAAAATCATCCACAATAGTGAAAAAAAGTTTATTTCCATCAAAAGTAGCAGTTTTATAGGGTTCCCAAAGATCTACATGAATCAAATCAAAGCTTTTAGAACTAGTAGAACTGCTAATGGGAAATGGTAGTCTAGTTTGTTTGGCACGTGGATATATAGTGCACTTATTCAAAGTAGTATTTATAGCATCTAAGTTTACAGGTAACAACTTCTTTAGCACAGAACTAGAGCCATGTCCACATCTTTTATGCCAGATATCTATATATATCTTTGAACTAAATTCATAAGAAGTAGTTGAATTGCTAGCTGCTAAGACAACTTCTATTTTGTCTTTGATGCATGGGAGTAAGTAAGCTCTCCATCTTCTTTACCAATCATCATCACCCTCCCAGTGAAGAGTTCCTGAAATAGACAAAAGTCAGGAAAGAAAGAAGTTGAACAATTCAACTGCCTTGTTAGTTTGGAGACAGATAGTAGATTGAATTTAAATTCAGGAATGTGAAACACATCAGTAATGATGTAATTGCTAGAAAAACTGCTAGAACCTGTGTGAGTGACCAAGGATATGTCTCTATTAGGTAAATGTACCTTTTTAGGATTTTCTGTTTTATTTACAGTGTGTTGGTTAAGTAAATTCAGGTCAACTACCATGTGATTGGTAGCACCTGTATCTACTATCCATTCTTGATTTCTATCCAGAACAGTAAAAGCAGTAGTTATACTTGCCACATTAGCTCTGTGTGTGACCTCTGATGTTTTGTTCAAGAACTTCAGTATTTGATTGCATTGATCTTGTGTAAGTGTGCACATTCCTTGTTGACTGGTGCTTGGTCCTGCTTGTTGATTAAATCCAAATGATTGAACTTGTGTGTCCTATTGGTCTGTAGTCATTTGTGTGCAGGAATCAGCATTCTCAGCTATCACATTATGACCAGTATTGTATCCTTTCCTTTTGAACTTAGCATCTTGAGGATAACCCAAAATCTTGTAGCAGTTTTCCCTGGTATGCCTTTTGATCTTGCAGAAATCACAAAATAAATTGAAGTTTTTCTTAACTTTGTGGTTTCCCCCATTCCTTAAATCATGGTAATTACCATCATAGCTTCCTCCATTCCTTTGTTCATAATGGTTCCCACTAGTTTGACTTCCACCAGTACCATTCCTTGAATCATAGTAGTTCCCATTGGTCTGATTTCCACCAGTTCTTGAATACATCACAGAATCATAACTTCCTAGAGTAGTCGATGGATTAGTACCCAACACTCCTGTTGTTTCTACTACATACTTTTGGCTTTCATCACTCGTGATCATGGAGTAAGCTTCATTAACAGTGGGTATTAGAGTCATCAACAAAATCTGGCTTCTTGCTTGCATATATGAATCATTCAAGCCCATAAGAAACTGAAACAACATCAGTTGTTGAAGATGAGCCACAAAATCCTTAGACTTGTCACAATCACAAGAGGGTGCAGGAACTAGAGCCTCAAATTCTTCCCATAAATCTTTGAGTTTAGAGAAATAGACAGATACAGAGTTGGTTCCTTGACTTAGAGTAGCAATTTCTTTGTGTAAATTTAAAGTTCTTGATCCATCTAGCTTTTGAAACCTATCATGTAAATCTTCCCACACATATTGAGCACTAGAAGCATACATTATACCACCAAGAAGCCCCTTAGACACAGAATTCATAACCCAAGACAGGACAATTGCATTTACTGGTTCCCATTGCCCTTCTACCCCTGGAAACTTCTCTTTTGTGCAAAACCCATCTACCATACCTAGATTATTCCTTCCCAGTAATGCTATTCTCATTGACCTATACCAGAGTGAGTAATTTTCTACTCCTATTAATTGAAAAGAGATAATCTGGAGGCCACTTACATCAGATGCATGTAGGAATAAGGGATGATTGTAGTCGATTCCAGGACCTTGAAGGGTTGGGGTTGAGATGCTACTAATTTATTGGCTACAAATTCCATTATTGGTGGTTTCACCATTGATGCCATTGATAGTCATTTCTGATATTCACAAGTTCAGCTCAAGAACATAAATTGTTTTGCGGAATTAAAATTCACAGAATCATACAAGCTTGGGATTTCCAGCTTGCTTGCTCTGATACCAGGTAGTAAATTTTAATATGAGGCACTCGACTAAGAACTCTTCTTCAAGAAGGTGAGAGAGAGAAGATGAACAGAAGAAGAAGGAGAAAGAATCTTTTATTATCTAAGAGCCTTACTCAATTGAGAGCATAAGCTAGTATATATCATACAAAGGTGATTAGAGTGAGAACTTATCTTGATTGGTTAATTAACCACTTAACTAAATTTAGGAATAATCTAACTACCTAACTAACAGCTACTGACTTAAAGTAAATGACTAGTTTACCCTTATGTCATTTAACTGACTTTATGATCTCCTATTTCTACAAGTTTTGATTTTTTTTTTTGTCAAACCATATAGTTGGCAAGAATTTAAGTAGGATCGCCACGATTTCTTCTTATTATATACAGTAAAAAATTAACTCATTTTTTATTTGTGTATTTTAAATTGGTTTAAATGAAAGAAACATCAAGAACACCATTATCGGGTTCTATTAGGTTTGTTTGCAGAAGACAAAGTCATCTTATTAGTTTTTGAAGGTTTGAGTTAATTCTAACAATTAAATTATTTTTGGGCTAGCATTAAAAGGCTGCAAATATAAATAAATTGGAGATGATTTTGAACAATTTGAATTGATTTTGAAGCAAAACATATTGTTTAAAATTTTTACACAAGTGATCGTGATTGTCAGAAATTTGGCCACAAATATTGAAAACAATCTTGGCGATCGTTTGGATTTGTGGTCAAATCCTTGTGATCACCATAACATGCCGTATTGGTGAAATTAAAAGGCAAATTTCCTGATTTTGCTCCTAATTTTAGCGAAAATGTTATTTTTTCCACTATTTTTTTTATTGAGGGTCTTTTTTAGGAAATTTGCGTTTAAAGATTGTCACCGGTTAAATTTTTTGTACAAACATAGATCCAGCTGCATAACTTGTCTTCTTTCATGGTTGTTCTTCATCATCCTTGTTGTCCTCCATTGCTACTAGTTCTTGCACTTCCAATTCTCTGAGGTGTCTGATAGACAACTATCTTATTGTCTGGTGGTGAGGAGTGGAAGGTCTGGTGTGGGATAAAAAGGGACTAAATCTTTCGTATCTTCTTAATACTAGTAGGTAAACTTTTCATCATCTAGGTTCATTGTTTTCATAGTAACAATTGTTGTTACAATGTTCCTGGTAGCTTGGTGTTGGTTTCATCTAAGAATCGGTATTGTCTTCCTTCGCTATTTTGATGACTCGATAAGGTCCCTCATAATTCGGGTCTAGTCCCCAGGCGCAACATTTTTCAACCTTGATCAATCACGATTTTGAGTACCTGGGTAACGAGGTTCGAATGGCTTATGAACCACCCGAGGACAGTAGAGCCGGTACTGTGAAGGCTTGGATGAGTTCACCACAGTCAAGGGACCAGGTCCTTGACTACGATAATAGTATGGAAGTAAGAACAAGACACGTAAAATAGAATAAGTAAACAACACACGATATTAGGTGGAAACCTCCTTGTTCAAGGAAGGAAAAAACTACGACCTACCTCGTAGGATTTACCAACCAATCCACTAAACAAACAACTTCAGAATTACAGACTCTTGCATCTCTAGGATTAAACTCTTAACCTCAACCTACACAACACCTCTGTTGTCCCATCATTACAATAACTCTATCTTAATAAGTCTAACAGCTAACTCTAGCTATCTAGACACTGGATGATAAAATGAGGATGAAACACAATATACCTACACAAGACTTCCAACATAGAAGAGTAGGTTTTCATATAAGACCATTACAAAGACTCAACAACACAAACTACAAAGAGACATTCTTGGAATAGGTCCTTGTTGTTGAGGCAGTGTAAGAAGCAGCGACTTTTGCTAGATAGATGACACTATTCTTGATTGCAAAAACTAGGTTATGCTTGTGTCATTTCTTCTTAAGTACAAGACAAGACAAAACCTAGGCGCCTCCTATTGGTTGTTGCTCAGCTGCCCTATTGTACGATTGGCAGAAATAGTACAGCTTCCAGCTATATATTTGACCAAAGCATAAAAGTACACAATCAGGATACCTGGTTTTTTTGGTGAGGTTTGTCATATCATCACAATCATCAGTCTAACAATTTTCCCCCTATTTGATGATGACAAACCCAGATCAACAACAAATCATACATAACAATCTGCATGTTCCCCCTATCACCGTATCACTGTGCATGTTGCCCCTATCATTGTACCTATTCTCCCTATCACCATATTTCCCCCTTTTGGCATCAGTAAAAAGATTAAATAGTAAACCTATCCAATGCATAGTAAATAGATTAACTCATGGCCACTGGGGCAACGACGATCTTGAATAAAAAGTTAACAGTTTTGGATAAGGGAGTAGGCAAATATACAGCAAAAACAAAGCATTCATTGTAGATAGTCAGACACCATTATAAGAGAACTTACAAAAATTAAAACATTGCACATGCCATAGTCAAAATAGATAGGGGATAGAGACACAAGGATAGCAGTGTAAAATAGTTTAGGAAGAGGATTTGGGAAGGGATTTGAGAAGGAGTGTGAAACGCTCATCAGCATCATCATGAGCCTTAAGAAGTCGGTCAGTCAGATCAGCCACTTTAGTTGTTAGCTGAGCATTTTCATCCTTAAAAGCCTCTACCCCCTCAATGGGTGTAGAAGAGGCTTGTTGTAATACAAACTTTAGTTGGGCTATCTCTGCATCCTTCTAAGTAAGCAAGGCTGTCACACGATACACTTCTTCAGTAGCATGCGGCAGATATGAGATCGAATACAATAGAGTGTCTGACAACTACATCACCACCCTTTTTTTTGATGATCTCACATTCTTCCAGAGTGGTGAGTGATAACATATTCTTTCTGGTCCCAACCACTCCACCATCAAGTGGGACTTTGAAGAACTCAAACACCCTGTTAAGCAGAAAGCTATACGGTAGACCATGCTTGCCCTTTTTCTCATTAACCACCTTATCCATATGTCGTAACATGAGGGCAAGAAGATTAATTGGCTGAAATAACAATAGGAATTCCATAGCAACCATCTCAACCTTAGAGGCTCCATTTCACTTCTATGAATGAGGAAGCATTACTTTGTTCACAAACTCGAACACAAGCTGATAGTCGCTTTTTATTTGCTTTTATAGTAGGCATTCAGACTTATCACTTTCCAACTTGCTAGCCATAACAAGGAATTTTTTAGAAGCTGTCATCTTTTCCATGGACCGAATCCCATTTATAGGTACCTCCAGTATTTGACCCAACACTTCTTAATCTAACTGAACTTTAATTCCTTTCACCTTGAAAAGTAGACTAATTGTTTTTGAACAGAATTCTATTTCAGTAAAGAATTTGACAACCTCTATAGCATATAGTCTTGGAAGAGGTTGATCAAACAGATGAAACCATTTTTGAAACTTTATCATTAACACTAGGTCCCCAATACCAGGTATTTCAGGAACGTCTGGATCAAACACCCTTCCACGAAGAACATTCGGTTGCCTCATAGTTCCTTGAATTTGTTCACGAGTAGGTTCCTGAACTGGCTCCTTTGACTTGTGACCCTTACTCCTAGTATTTGGTCCCGTAATATCAGGGTTATTATTTGGTTTTCTTCTTTTAAACTTGGGTCCTTCTTTTGATGGACCTCAACTCCCCTTTCTCTCTTTGTACTTGCTCCTTTCGTCTCCTCAGTTGTCTTAGATGCAGCCCTGTCACATCGTTTGGCAGCACTAGATGCCACATCAGTATCCATTTTTTCAGTCTCTTCTTCCTCATCCATATTGACCACGTGTAGTGGCTCATCATCATCCACAATGGTTTTCTTTTTCAGTCTCCATTTTGAACTGCCTGAGCTTTGTTTTCCTTCAGTGCTTCTTCCATGGACCTTTTCTTGCTCTCTCTGGTTGAACGAGCCACTTTGGGAACATGTTCTTTGGCCACATCCAACCCTTTAATCTTGAAGCTTAGAGGCAGTTCAACGCTTTCTGTTTCTGAATCATCCCTTAGAGAATTAGAAATGTGAGACACAAGAGTCCTATCATATTTGGGAGGATTTTCGAAGGGCACAAGCATTTGGGAGACTTGGTGTGGCTCATCTGAAAATTCAGACCGATCCCTAACAGTATCACCTTCTTCCATCATAGAACCTAATTGAGCACTTGCATCAAGTATATTTGATGACGTTCAAAAATACTCTCTCATAGGAGGTGGTAATGATCATCGTATAAAATAATAAATATACCCAATGGATGTCGAAGTCATATCCACGGAGAATGGAGTGATGATTCACTAAGAAATCATCAAATAGTAATCACTAAGGTGAGTCAATGTTCAAACAACCAAAAGTAAAAGTTGGGGGAAAAAGGAATGTGAATTAACGTATCAATTTCAACAAAAGATTAATGTAAACACGACTTGTTTATCAATAAGAAGGAAGACTAGGGGTATGCTTCTGATGGGATTCTACAATGGGTTAGGGACTTGATTAATTATGTAAACTCTTGATTAAAGGTACGGGTAGCATTGGTTCAAGCTATATTTGGTTGTATTTCGACCCTCCAAATATATGTACTATGGTCTTTGATCAAGCACCATAGCTTTACCTTAAATCAACCAATTAAATGCTTGGGAGAATCACATTATTTCTAGCTTAGATTCTTAGATGGGAATTTCCTTCGATTAAGCTATTTCTAGTCTTAATCTAGGGTGTAAATCCAAAATTTTCACTATTGAATTCCAATCCGAATTATGAACTCCTCTTTCAAGAAAGAACACAGTCAAGTAAACTCAATCAATGTTTGCAACCATCAATTTTATAATTAAATTATGAAGAATTCAATAGACCCATACTAATTTATCAATTATAAGCAAAATTAATCAATACCTACACCCAAATTTAAAGACCCATCATGCACATACCCCTAGACAAGGAATTTAGTTGCTCATATTAAGAAAATAAGAGGATATACCAAATGGGTTACCCATAATTCCATTCATAATCGAAGTTAATCTCCAAATCCAAGCTCAAATCCATACAAATAGTGATTTTAATTGGAGGAGATGAATATAGAAGAGTGTACTCTCAATATCTTCCTTGGTGAAAGTAAAACTATAATTCTATATCAGGTACACACTCCAAAATGGGTTTTAGAAGCTTCCCAATACTTCACATGCCTTTGAAAAAAAATACACCTTGGGGCTAGTGCGATCGACGTACGCCGCAATATGCGATCGTACCTTGGTTTTGCGGCTCGCATATTGCTCATTCTCCAATGAGTGATGAAATCTACTAGTGCAATGAGATGCAACGGGGTAGCAATTCATATGCCGCATTGTGCGGCTCGCACCCCTCGGCAGTTACTTCCTCTTTTTCGATCACCTTCACACTCTAACTTCTTTTTGAGTTCTTTGGGTTCAATTCCTTTTCTTTCTTCTCTAGATCAAGAGTACCTGCGTTTTTATCAATAAAGGCAATAAGTACCTCTAATTCTCATCAAAACATAGCAATAATTCATGAATAAAGGCTCAATAAGTTGGTAGATTACCAACTTATCAAACTCCAAAACTTTAACTATTGCTTGTCCTCAAGCAAGATACTTACAAGGTAACAAATGAATTAGGTTCTAAATATAAAGGGTGCACACAAGATTATCTAGACTCTAAAACCTAAGAAAATAACAACAAAAGACTCAAATATAAAAGACTCAACTACAATTCTCATCTCAATTTGTATCACCACTCTCAAGGCAAGTGCTTATTTCAAAATGTTTGTCAAAAAGGACTTTATTTCTCATTCAAAAGCAGGGGATTTGTCATTCACAACAAGATTATCAAGATTCTCAATTCATTGGCATTGACCTTCAAGGTTTTCCTCGAGATTCTCCACACAACTTGTCTCATTCATTCCTCTCAATTAAAATAGAGACTTCATCATTCATTTCAAGCGTGCGATGATCACCACAAGAGAAAATCCCACTCACAATCATATAATTCATATTAAAGAGGGATTATAAGAGAACCAAGGAGACTCTCACTCTCTCAAAGAAGTTTGAGTGCACACACATTAAACTATAGGCTTGCCCTTTATGTAATTTGCCACTAATATAGAGTTACCAAGCTCGGAATCACCAAGGACTTGCAGGCAATAATATTGGTTAGGGTTAAGGTGAGGATTAAATTTGGCTCAAGTGACTAAACCTTACTAACACTCCTTGTGATCATTCAAAACACCACTCATATTTTCGAATAATAACTTCACCTTATTTCTCCCTTTCACAACCTAAAGTTTCCTTTCAACTTGATCATTCGACATCCTTTTATCACCTTCACTTGATAGCACAAATTCCTTCTTTTCTTTTGCATTTTCTCATTTAATTGGACATTTGGAAGCAATTTTCATTTTAGGCATATGGTGCTATATTTGTTTTAAATCAAATCGGGCAAAATGCCCTTTTTATTAAAAATAGGAGAGGAGTTGTTTACATAGGTCAGATCCAAAAGTGACCCAACCCTGAAGTAGAAAATAAACAAACAAGCTACTTAAAAATAGAGAAAATAAAGAATAGAATAATCCTAAAAATAAACAAAGAAGAAAGAGACAAAGTAAAGTGAGAAAAGGAAATGTGACTGCAAAACTCAGAGAAATAACTCGAAGTCTCTTGAACTTCCGTTCATCTTCTTCATCGCAGCTTCTCCAAATCTTGTTGTCTTAATCCATAGCTTCATATCCTTAGCTCACTTCTAGGTTGTTTATGGTATTTAGCTCAGTAGGTAACCCGTAGATCTATCCTCTTCACTCTGCAGCAAAGCTGAGTAGATCTACTTTGACCGAATAAACTCCAGCTGATAATCCTTTCTTAAATATGTAACCTCCTCTCAAAATATTTAATTAACACCATTGTCTCCCTATTTTAACTTTAAATCAATGGATTGAACCTCTATTGATGTTGATACCACCATCTGATCCAAAGCTAAGACCAGGGAGAAACAACAATGTTGGTAAAGATTTAATTTCTTTGTGACTTGTTACCGGACCAACTAATCTTCCATCTCCGACTATCAACAGTGGAACTATATAGATGCTTGCTCGTCTTGGTTTGTTATCAGTGTACACCCAAAATTTTCACAGGTGCAGATAAACAAAGCCTCATGAAATTACTTAAGACAAGTATCTATCACTATAGTTTATATTATTTTTAGTGTTGTTATGAAAAGCTTAGTCAAACCTATTTATTACCGATGTCTTAATTATGTACTCTCAAGATGTATTAACTGTGAATCTCCTTATATTAAGAGTTCCAGCTTTGTCAAGAATTAAAATGCTTCTGCCTATGTTAGGTATGTCCTGAACTTGTGTTATTTCAAAATCACCTGCAAAAGAAAAAACTAGGTTGGCAAAAAAATCATCAAGATTACCCTCCCGAAGGGAGTGTTGTACTCTTACCGACAAAGAATTCCTTATATTGTAACACTCCATAATTTGAATCATCTTTTAAACTTAGAATCTCTAAAAAAATTTAGCTTTCCAGGAATTACGAGTCCAAACCACGAGCTGTGGATTGACCCACGAGCCATGGAATGAAGTCGTGGTTAGTGTTCTATAGGGTCAACCTCTGGTCTGAAGACCACGATTGGGTTTTATGGACCGTAGTTCATTCTACGAACTGTACTGTTCACTCATGGAATCAAACTTGAGGGATGCCTGTTTCCCCAGGAACCACGAGTGGGTTCTACGGACCATAGTTTGTTCTATGGACCATCTTGTTCAGTCGTGGAACCTGATCTGCAGCTGAAATTTTAGGCCAGGAACCACAAGTGGAAACCACGAGTTGTTGTTTAGTCTATGGCTCGTGGATTGCACCCATGATCCCTGAAGCCGTAGTTTTAACAGTTTTTCTTAAATTAAATCCAGAGGTAATTTTGTAACTACCCACCCTTTTAACTCCTAAGTGAGGTTATTTTGGCCACTTTTAGTAGGGTTTCTACCCCAATTAGCCTAAATCTTTCATTATTCCTCATTCATCTACCAAAAGAGGAAAATAACTTCATCAACTCCAAGTCTCAAGCTCCAAGTTCAAGTCTCCATTTCTCTTCATCCTAGATCTAGAAAGCTTCAATTCAGGTATGTGGGTATTCAATAAAGGATTCCTTTTACCCTTATACTCAAAACCCTAATTCTTCTAAATTGAATTTATGAATTTCAAGTTAGGCCTGATTCTCATGGGATTTTCTATTAAGTATTTTCTCATGATTCTTCAATGAATTTTAAGTTCAATTTCATGATTTACATGGGTTTTGCAATTGCTTATTTATCTTATGATTTGAAGGCTAACCCTAGTTCAATTTTACATGCATGGCTTGATTTAAGGGAAATTGCATGTATTGATATTATGATCTCAAGTATTTTATGAAATTGCATGCCTAATTCTTCAAGTAATAAATTTATAAAGAAAAGTGAATTATGGATATGCTAAGCTTTAAGACTTATGATTTGAACTTGCATGGCATTAGATATGTCCTTATGCTTTTCAAATAGTTTTGACATTAGATATGCTTCTCGTATTATATGAGTTATATGTATTTCTTGGGAGTAGTATTCAGCATCGAGCAATGAGGGTTTTAGATAACCCAAGTCTAAAACTATGTTGCCAGCATAGGTTAAGAGGGTCCTCGTTAGTTGAGAGTGTCTCCTCATGAAGAAGGGTCCTCGTTAGTTGAGAATGTCCCCTTATGAAAGTGGTTCCATGATATGATATGTATAGAACCCCGTGACTTGGCAAGGTTTGGGGTAGCTTTGCCAAATAGGGTTATATAGTTGGATTCCATGTAGCTCACATGGTCTATTGTCGGTTATGAGAAACTCCCGTATGAAGGGTTTTAAGTCTTATGCTATGCTTTTTCTTACCTTATGCTTAAATTATGATATTTCTTATGATTCCTCTTGTTATACATGGACTTAGTTTTAACTATGTTTTAAGCACATTTTTACCATATTAATGCATATCTCACATATTCAGTACATTTTACAGTACTGACGCATATTTTGTGATGCATCCTATTTATGATGCAAATTCAGGCTTCTTTCCTTCGGTTTGTGGCTAGACGTTGCCAGTTATCCAGATTTGGTTGGTGAGTCCTCGTCATTTGAGGGCTATAGCTATGCTAGTTAACTTTATGTCTTTTCTTTTGATTTTTGGGTTAGCTGGGGTTTTGTCCCAGCAACTCCTTATGTCAATTAGAGGCTTCAGACATAGCTAGATGAGTGTATTTTGTATTCTGGATTTGGTACTCTTAGACCTTTATCCTTTGTAGTTATGGTTGCGTATCTCTATTATGTTTTCTTCTGCTATCTTTCATTGTGTATTGTTTAGTTATGTTATGGCCAAGGGTTAACTTAGGGCACTTGTGGTCCTGAGTCCCGTGTTACATCTAGGGGATTGTCTCGGGATGTGACAAACTTGGTATCAGAGCATTAGGTTCAACAGTCCTAGAGTGTCTGAAAGCCGCATCGTGTAGAGTCTCTTTCATGTGTGTGAAGTGCGCCACACTTATGAGAGGAAAGCTATGAGATGTCTTAGTAAAAAGAACTTTACTTCTTTCTTGATCAATATCGTGCGATAGAGTTTAACTCTATTACTCTTCTAATCCAATCTTTATGCATTTCAGATTATGCCTCTTCACCGTGCCATGCCTCACCGGGCCAATGCCTGAAATGCTAATCCTCCAGTTCCAGACCCAGAGGTCACAAATGCGGAGTTCAGGAATGTCATTCATATGCTAGCTCAGACTATGGCCGCTCAGGCCAATCAACAGGCTCCTATCCCCGTCCACCCTCAAGGTGAAGTTGCGGTCTGAGTTTGAGACTTTATTTGCATAAACCTGCCTGAGTTCTGAGGTTTCAAAGTTAGTGAGGATCCACAAAATTTCATGGACAAGGTGAAGAAGATCTTTGATGTGATGTAAGTTTTTGGTGTTGAGCTTGCTTCCTATCAACTCAAGGATGTGGCTCATATTTGGTACACTCAGTGGAAGGATGTTAGAGCTAGGGATGTGGTCCCTATGACTTGGGAGTGCTTTGAGAGGGCTTTTCTTGATCAGTTTTTTCCTAGGGAGTTGAGGGAGGCTAAAGTCGAAGAGTTCATGAAATTGAGGCAAGGGTCTATGTCGATTTAGGAATATGGGTTGAAGTTTATCTAGCTTTATAGGTATGCTCCTTCTATGGTGGCTGATCCGAGGGATTAGATAAGCAAGTTCATTTATGGAGTGTCAGATTTAGTGAAGAAGGAGTGCAAGTTTGCTATATTTTAGGGTGACATGGATATTTATAGACTTATGACTCATGCTCACCAGATTGAGGGAGATAAGTTAAGGGAAATGGCAAGAGAGAACAAGAGGGCCAGATTAGAGAGTTCGGGCTTTAGCCATTAGAGGTTCAGAGGTGGACACCGCTCTTCATTTCAGAAAAAGTCATCAGGACCCGTTCATTCTTCAGCTAGTGCTCCTACTCAGGCCCATAAGCCTCGTCATAATCATACAGGTAGAGGATCAGGTTCTTATTCGCAGGAGAGTGTTGCAAAGGGGACTTCTTACCCTACTTGCAACAAATATGGTAAGAGTCACCTTGGTAAGTGTTTAACTGGTTCAGGTAGATGCTTTGGGTGTGGTCAGGTTGGGCACAAGCTTAGAGATTGCCCTTCAGCTAAGAAGGGACAGGGAGATAGCAGGACTCAGTCTGCCCCAGCAGCCCTAGGAGGTCGACCGGCCTAGCATGGCACTGCTTCTAGTTCTGGTGGTCACCGCCAGAACCGCCTTTATGCCATGTCCTCTTTCCAGGACAAGAAGAGTTCACTAGACATTGTTACTGGTATGATAAAAGTCTTCTCTCTCAATATGTATGCTTTATTGGACCCCCATGCCTTCTTATCTTTTGTGACCCCTTATATTGCTTGCAAGTTTGAAATTTGTGTAGATCAACTCTTAAAACCCTTTTGTATTTCTACTCTTGTTGGTGAGTGAGTCCTAGCTAAAAGAATTTATCAAAATTGCCCTATCTCAGTCCTTCATAGAGTCACTTCAGCAGATCTAGTAGAGTTGGAGATGACTGATTTTAATGTTATTCTTGGTATGGATTGGTTGTATGCATGTTATGCCTCGGTTGATTGTCGTACCTGAGTCATCAGTTTCAAGTTTCCAAATGAACTTATCTTAGAATGGCAAGGTAGTTCTCCATCCTCGAAGGATAGTTTCATATCTTATCTCAAGGCTAGGAAGATGATTTCTAAGGGGTATGTTTATCATATAGTTTGGGTTATGGACACGGAGTCTGAAACCCTATCTCTCCAGTCAGTTCCTGTTGTGAATGAGTATCCAGAAGTGTTTCCCGAAGATTTACCTGGAGTCCCTCCTGAGTGGGAGATCGACTTTGGAATAGATCTTCTTTCAGATACGCATCCTATCTCTATTCCTCCCTATAGAATGGCCCCCGCAGAGCTTAAAGAATTGAAAGATTAGTTGAAAGACCTCCCGGATAAGGGTTTTATTCGACCCAACATCTCTCCATGGGGTGCTCCAATTTTATTTGTGCAAAAGAAAGATGGTTTCCTCAAAATGTGTATCGACTTCCGTCAATTGAACAAGGTCACAATTAAGAATAATTATCCCATTCCTATGATTGATGACTTGTTTGATCAGCTTCAAGGTGCTAGTTATTTCTCCAAGATCGACCTTAGATCCGGTTATCATCAGCTTAGATTTAGAGAATCTGACATTCCGAACACAACCTTCAGAACTCGGTATGGTCATTATGAATTAGTGGCTATGTCTTTTGGACTAACAAATGCTCCTGCAACCTTTATAGATTTAATGAACCGTGTGTTCAAATAATATTTGGATATGTTTGTGATTGTTTTCATTGATGATATTCTTATCTACTCTCGGAGTGAGGAGGAGCATGCGGGCCACTTGAGAGTTGTGTTGCAAACTCTCAAGGACCAATAGTTATTTGCTAAGTTCAGCAAGTGTGAGTTTTGGATGCAGTCTGTTGCTTTTCTAGGTCATATTATAACTAGAGATGGTATTTGAGTTGATTCACAGAAAATAGAGGCAGTGAAGAACTGGCCTAGACCCACTTCCCCGTTTGATATTAGGAGCTTTTTGGGTTTGGCTGGTTACTATATGAGATTTGTGGAAGGGTTCTCTTCCATTGCTGCTCCATTGACTCGGTTGACTCAGAAGAAGGTAAAATTTCAGTGGTCAGATCTATGTGAGAAGAACTTTCAGGAATTGAAAACTAGGTTGACCACAGCCCCAGTGTTGACTATACCCGAGGGCTCAGATGACTTTGTCATATATTGTGATACTTCTAGGATTGGTTTGGGTTGTGTGTTGATACAACATGGTAAGGTAATTGCTTATGCTTTGAGGCAACTTAAGATTCATGAGAAGAACTACACTACTCATGATCTTGAGTTAGCGTACGTGGTTTTTGCTTTGAAGATTTAGAGATTCTACTTGTACGGTGTTCATGTGGATGTATTCACCGATCATAAGAGTCTTCAGTATGTGTTCACTCAAAAGGAATTGAATCTTCGTTAAAGAAGATGGCTTGAGCTTCATAAGGATTATGATATGAGTGTGTTTTACCATCCGGGTAAGTCCAATGTCATGGCGGATGCACTTAGTAGGTTGTCTATGTGGAGTGTGTCTTCAGTTGAGGAAGGAAAGAAGGAATTAGCCAAGGATGTTCATCGACTTGATCGATTAGGAGTTCGCCTTATGGATTCGACAGATGGTGGTGTTATTTTTCAAAATAGGTATGAATCATCCTTGGTAGCTGAAGTGAAAGAAAAGCAAGACATTGATCCTATTTAGCACCAGTTGAAGGGTGCAGTCCATCAGTAAGGGGTAGAGGTTTTCTCCCAAGGGGAGATGGTGTGCTTCGATATCAAGGTCGATTGTGTGTTCCTCACATAGATGGGTTGAGATAGCAGATTTTGACAGAGGCTCATAGCTCCTGGTATTCTATTCACTCCGGTGCCACCAAGATGTACTGTGACCTACGGGAAGTCTATTGGTGGAATGAAATGAAGAGGGACATAGCAGGTTTTGTGGCTAAGTGTCCTAACTGTCAATAAGTGAAGGTAGAGCATCAGCAATAGAGTGGTATGACTCAGAATATTGATCTTCCTACTTGGAAGTGGGAATAAATCAATATGGACTTCATTACAGGTTTGCCTCGTACTCGTAGGCAACATGATTCTATTTGGGTGATTGTCGACAAGATGACTAAATCAGCCCACTTCTTGGCTGTCAAGACTACAGATTCGCTGAGGATTATTCTAGACTCTACATTTGGGAGATAGTCAGATTGCATGGTGTTCCATTGTCTATTATTTCAAATAGGGGTACTCAGTTTACATCCTAGTTTTGGAGGTCATTTCAGAAAGATCTTGGTACTCAGGTTAAGCTTAGCACAACTTTTTACCCACAGACAGATGGCCAGACAGAGCGTACTATTCAGACTTTGGAGGATATATTGAGAGCTTGTGTGATTGATTTCAAAGGTAATTGGGATGATCACTTACCTCTTATTGAATTTTCCTACAACAACAACTTTCACTCTAGCATCTAGATGGCTCCTTATGAGGTACTTTATGGGCGAAGGTGTAGATCTCCTATTGGTTGGTTCGAGGTAGGTGAGGCAGCTTTGATTGGTCCAGATTCAGTTCATGAGACTATGGAGAAGGTTCAGATCATTAGGTAAAGGTTGAAGACCGCTAAGAGTCGACAGAAATCATATGCAGATGTAATGAGAAGTAAGTTAGAGTTTGAGGTTGATGAGTGGGTGTTTATAAAAGTGTCACCCATGAAGGGTTTGATGAGGTTTGGTAAGAAAGGGAAACTCAGTCCCCGCTATGTAGGTCCCTACATGATTCTGAGGAGAGTTGGTAGTATGTCTTATGAGTTAGAGTTGCCAATGGATTTAGAAGTGGTTCATCTGGTTTTCCATGTTTCATTATTGAAGAAGTGTGTTGGTGATCTGACCTTGATTGTTTCTTTGGAGGATGTGTGTGTGAAGGATAGCCTTACTTATGAGGAAGTTTCCATGGAGATTATTGATCATCAGATTCAGAGGTTGAGAAACAAGGAAGTCACTTCGGTAAAGGTCCTTTGGAGAAATCAGCTAGTTGAGGGATCTACTTGGAAAGCAGAAGCTGCCATGAAAGCCAAGTACAGCCATCTGTTTCTTTTTTATCCAGTCTCAGCTTGAGGTAATAGTTTCCTCCATAGTATGTCCCTCTAAATCCGCTTCATCAATTTCTCCCATGATCCTAGCATGCATTCATCTTTTCCGAAGTCAGTTCAGTCATGTTTTATGATAAAAAGCCAGTTTTTGCTTGTTCTTTAGTTTTCATGTTTTTTTGGTTGGTTGGACTATTTTCTCTCCAGTTTTCCTTACTTAGTCTTTATTCGAGCATGAATGATCCCAAGGAAGAGATATTGTAACACCTCGGAATTCGAATCAACTTTTAAACTTAGAATCTCTAATTTTTTTAGCTTTCCAGAAATTACGAGTCCAAACCACTGCCGTGAATTGAACCACGAGCCATGGAATGAAGTCGTGGTTAGTGTTCTGCAGGTTCAACCTCTGTTCTGAAGACCACGAGTGGGTTCTATGGACCGTAGTTCATTCTACGGACCATACTATTCACTCGTGGAATCAAACCTGAGGGTTGCCTGTTTCCCCAGGAACTACGAGTGGGTTCTACGGGCCGTAGTTTGTTCTACGGACCATCCTATTCACTCGTGGAACCTGATTTGTAGCTGAACTTTTGGGCTAGGAACCACAAGTGGAAATCACGAGTCGTGGTATGATCTACGGCTTGTGGATTGCACCCGTAATCCCTGAAGTCGCAGTTTTAACAACCTTTCCTAAAATAAATTTCGGGGGTAATTTTGTAACTACCCTCCCTTTTAACTCCTAAGTGAGGTCATTTTGGCCACTTTTAGTAGGGTTTCTACCCGAATTAGCCTAAGTTTTTCATTATTCCTCATTCATCTACCAAAAGAGGAAAAGAACTTTATCAACTCGAAGTCTCAAGCTCCAAGTTCAAGTCTCTATTTCTCTTCATCCTAGATCTAGCAAGCTTCAATTCAGGTATGTGGGTATTCAATAAGGGATTGCTTTCACCCTTATGCCCAAAAACCCAATTCTTCTAAATTGAATTCATGAATTTTAAGTTAGGGTTCTTACCCAATTCTCATGAGCTTTTCTATTAAGTATTTTCTCATGATTCTTCAATGAATTCTAAGTTCAATTTTATGATTTACATGGGTTTTGCAATTGCTTATTTATCTCATGATTTGAAGGCTAACCCTAGTTCAATTTTGCATGCATGGCTTGATTTAAGGAAAATTGCATGCATTGATATTATGATCTCAAGTATTTTATGAAGTTGCATGCCTATATCTTCAAGTTACGAATTTAGAAAGAAAAGTGAATTATGGCTATGCAAATATGATTTGAACTTGCATGGCATTAGATATGTCCTTATGCTTTTCAAACAGTTTTGGCATTAGATATGCCTCTAGTATTATATGAGCTATATGTATATCTTTGGAGTAGTACTTAGCACCGAACGATGAGGGTTCTAGATAACCCAAGTCTAAAACTACATTGCCAACATAGGTTAAGAGGATCCTCGTTAGTTGAGAGTGTCTCTTCATGAAAAAGGGTCATCGTTAGTTGAGAGTGTCCCTTTATGAAAGTGGTTCCACGCTATGATATGTATAGTACCCCATGCCTTGGCAAGGTTCAGTGTAGCTTTGTCAACTAGGGTTATATAGTTGGATTCCATGTAGCTCATATGGTATATTGTCGGTTATGAGAAACTCCCGTATGAATGTTTTTAAGTCTTATGCTATGCTATTTTTTACCTTATGCTTAAATTATGATATTTCTTATGATTCCTCTTATTATGCATGGACTCAGTTTTAACTATGTTTTAAGCATGTTTTTACCATATTTATGAATATCTCACATATTCAATACATCCTATAGTACTGGCAAATATGTTGCGCTGCATCCTATTTATGATGCAGATTCAGGCTCCTTTCCTCCGGTTCGTGACTAGACGTTGCCAATTATCCAGATTTGGTTGGTGAGTCCTCATCCTTCGAGGGCCATAGTTACGCTAGTTACCTTTATGTCTTTTCTTCAAATTTCTGAGTTAGCTGGGGTCTTATCCACGCAACTCCTTATGTAAATTAGAGGCTTCAGACATAGCAAGATGGTTGTATTCTGGATCGGTACTCTTAGACCTTTATCCTTTGTAGTTATGGTTGCCTACCTCCATTATGTTTTCTTTTGCTATCTTTCATTGTGTATGATTTAGTTATGCTATGACCAATGGTTAACTTAGAGCACTTGTGGTCCCGGGTCCCAGGTCCCGTGTTACGTCTAGGGGGTAGTCTGGGGGCATGACATATATCTTCTATGCAATTCACTTCAACTGATACACTCTAAGGTATCCTTCATTCTCCTCTTAGAATCTACACCATTGCCATAGGATTCAATTCTATAATAACATTAGGGATGTTATTCTCTCTACAATAGGTTAGCCCTCTTTAATTGCCCTGCTTCAACTATTAGGTTAGTAGCGTCCGAAATCAGCACTCCTATAGCAATAACAAAATCTCCTTGTGAATCTCTAATGCAAAAGACAGTTGAACTAGGCCCAGGGTTTCCCCTAGAGGCCCCATCTGTGTTACATTTATACTAGTGTATATGAGGTGGAAGCCATTTAACAATTTTTACACTAACATCAGGCCTGAATCTCTCCATTAAATCAATTATTTGCTGTCAGTTCTTTTTTTCACAACACACTTTGAATCTGACTTTGATGAATTTCCTGAAAAAGTCAGTGACTTCCCATATTAGTTTTCCAGTAGAGTACTTTCCACCATGATAAATTGTTTTCCTCCTTTTCCACAGAAACCATACAATCAGAATAGCCACTACCTGGTATAACACCTTGACTCTGCAGTTGCCTCTAGATTCCACCATGTTCTTATATTCTGTTTCAGATGGGGAAGAAGGTCAAACCCTGCTGCTCTAGAGAAATACTGCCAACAGTTTGAGCAATTTCCCTTGTAGAAATAAATGTTCAATAGATTCCACCTGTTCATCCTCACAACACCTACAAAATTCTGAAGCATTAGTATTCCACACATGAATCAATTGAGAGACTAGAATATGTCCTTTGAAGATTCTCCATATTAGAAATGAGAACATGAAAGGTAAACTTGTACACCATAATCTCTTCAAATCTATAGTGATCTCTTCTTATGTCTCAACAGTTCCCAAGCACTTTTCACACTAAACAATCCAGTGCTTGACTCAGTCCACCAAGGTTTGCCCCCTTGGTTGATTAACTTTATCTGACTCATGTTATTCCTGATATGTTCAACAACATATTTAGGAACATAATTTTCCATTTTATCAAAATTCCATCCATCTGTCGTAAGAAATTCATCTACATCCCTCATTATATGAGAAGTATGTACTTCAGATTGGTGTTGAAAAAATGGACCTAACTTAGTCCAGTTTTCAAACCAAATAGTAGATGTACCCCTTTTAGGTTCCCACTAAATAGCCTGCTCAAGCTTATCTCTATTTTCTAGCATATGCTTCCATACCTGAGACCCTCTTTTCCATTCCACAAGGGCTGAAATTTGGTTTTTACAATATTTGTTCCAAAAAATATTGTATCACATATTGTTTTGGGTCCTAAATCTCCACCATAATTTTTCATACAAAGAATCTGACACTTCAAACATAGATTTGACTCCCATCCCTCCTTCTTGTTTTGGCAGACATACTTTATTCCGAACGTTGACCAGTGTTTGCTCCTGCCTGATTCTTTATTACTCCAGAAAAACTTAGCAAAAAGTCTGTGTAGATCCTTAATGACATAAATAGGAGGAACAATAGTTGATAAAACATAAATAGGGGTACTTTGCAAAACCCTGGAAATTAGAGTCTCCTTACCCCCATATGATAGCATTTTGGCTTTCCAGGATTGCAATTTACTCTTTACCCTTTCCATCAACTCTGCATAGTGTTCCTTCCTCTTCCTTTTGTGTGTGATTAGACATCCCAAATATTTCATAGGGAAATAACCCCTATTCATTCTCAGGCATTATTCTACCATCTCCACTGTCCTTCTTGCTGCATTTTTGTGTATGTAAAAGAGGCTCTTATCAGTATTAACCTTTTGTCCAGACGGCCTTTCATATTCTCTTAGAATCCCCAGTATCATCTTCAAAGAATCTTTATTAGTAGAGGAGAAGATAATAGTATCATCAGTATATGCAAGGTGATTCAGGTTGGGACTCTACTTAGGCATGCCATATCCAACAAAGAGATCATCAACAAATAGAGAATTCAAGGCCCTAGTGAGAACCTCAGCTGATAGAATAAATAGAGTAGAAGATAATGGGTCTCCTTGCTTTACACCTCTGGTAGAGTGAAACAAGCCATGAGACTATCCATTAATTAAAATAGAGTAGTAATTATTGGAAATCATATCAACAAACTTATTAGAGAATTCCATCTTCCTAAGCCCTTTCATAAGAAAAAAGTAAGAGACCCTGTCATATGTCTTTGCCATGTCCAGATTAATAACCACATTAGCTGGTTTTCCTCTTTTCCTAATATCAGTGACAAGTTCCTGAGTTAACAGGACATTTTCTATAATACTTATTCCTTTGACAAACCCAGGTTGATTAGGAGATATAATCCTTGGTAGCAAGCCCTCCAGTCTATCATGGATAATCCTTGAAAGAATTTTATTCATAAAAGTACTCAAACTAATAGGCCTCAAATTAGAGAAAGTTTGAAAAATATCTTTCTTTGGAATGAGGACCAGATTAGTATGTGTAATTGATTTAGGGAGGGAATTACCTACAAAAAAATCATGTACCATTCTCACTATGTCTGGACCAACAATATCATAGCAGACTTGATAAAACTTCATGATAGCCCATTAGGGCTACTTGCACTATCACCCTTAAGACTGAAAACAAGATTCTTCACTTCTTCTTGTCCTAGAATCTCTCCCAAGATCTTATTCTCACCTTCACTGATCAATTTTAGAATATGTGGTAATAAAGATAAAATAGTAGAATCCCTTTCTGGAGTGAATTGAGTCTGATAAAAGTCAATAGTTGCTTCTACAATCTCCCCTTGATCATCTAACCAGTCACCCTAAGAGTTTTTAATTTTGTTAGCCTTCAACCTTTGCCTTCTCCCTTTTACCACACTATGAAAAAATCTTGTGTTCCTGTGTCCATTATCAAACCAATCATAACCTGCTTTTTGTTGCCAATATGCTTCCTCGAAAGCTAAATACTTATTATACTCAGCCTTTGCCTGTTGCATCACCATTCTGTTTTCATAGGAAGGATCTTCATCAAACAGACTCTCTTTAATTCTTGCAATCTCTTCCCCAATAATCAACTGCTAAAAGATATCTCCATATGTCTCTCTGCTCCATAAAGTTAAGGCCTTTTTAATCTTCTTTATCTTATTCTTAAAATCCAAAAATGGATTAGAAGAGCAAACATGATCCCAATTCAGTCTCACCACCTCTTTGAAGGACTTATGAGAAGTCCAGAAGTTAAGGAATCTAAAAGGCTTGCTGTAAGAAGTAGCCGTAGATTGACAAGATAAAATAAGGGGGCAATGATCAGAACTATTTCTGGGCAGATGCTCCACCTCAATTTGAGCAAAAAGGATCTAAAGTTCTTCATTGATCAACACTCTATCTAGTCTCTCAAATATACAATCATCCCCAGCTCTGCCATTCCACCAAGTAAAAGGACTCCCCTTGAAGGGCACTTGAACAAGATCACTTGACTCAATAAAAGTCCTAAACTCTTCAGTATCTACTTCTGAAATAGGCAAGCCTCCTATTTTTTCTTCCGCATTTGAAATCACATTAAAATCTCCATCAACTAGCCATGGGTGAGGCATCCTGTTAGCTATATTGAACAAATCATCCCATAGTTCCATTCTAAGATTGCTATCATATTTAGCATAAACTAGAGAAGTATAAAACAATCTCCTGAGAACTGGTCCACAAACTTCAAAGTTAATTGTTGGGATGAGTCAGAGATCACTGTCACATTAAAGCCATGATTGCTGAATACCCAAATCTTCCCATTACTGTTGTGATTATCCAACTTTATTTTTAACCTATTTTTTTATCTGTTTAAATGCCTGACATACTGAAAAGGTTCACGTAGAGCCACAAAAGCAAACTTATGATAGTTGTGCAACATTTGCACACTTTGGAATGCTTTTTGTGATTTTACTGACCTAATATTCCAAATAAAGGCTTTAATCATTTAAGTAGATGTGTGTCACCCCCTTCCTCTTTGGTTGCATCCTTACTGGTTGAAATGTATCTCCATTGCCTTGCTTTTCTCCTTTTCTAGCTGATTTAGCATATGTTTGCTTCTCTGTGTATTTAATCTTTTGGCAATGTTCCAAGATGATTTTCCTTTCCCTCTTGTTTATCAGGTACTCCTTCTATTTTATTCCCCACCTTAAAAGTGAGGACATCATGTAAAACTTTGTTGGGAGATTCAATAGCACCTAGAATCACAAGGGATTCATCCGTTTGAATTGTTATTGGATCTCCACTACAGCTAGTGGATTGCGAACCCTTTTTGCATCATGTTTCTCTATTTTGCCATTTTCAACATCATGTATATTCTCTATGCTACCATCATTCTTTTCTGCATCAATCACCCACTCACCACTCATTATCTCTCTTTGTTTTGTAGGTGCCTTATCACATCCTTGGTCTACAACCTTAGCATCTGTTATGTTCAGCTCCTTCCCTCCAATAGTTACTATGTTTGTGCCCCCTCTTTGTTACTTATAGAAAGACTTGGTTATCCATTCTTTTGTGGATATGTTTTCCTTTGTGTTGTTCAATTTATCATCTGTTGGTATCCTGCTATGCTCCTTTCCTACCTGTACTGATAAAATTTGTTATGCTACTCTTGTTCTACTTTTTATCTTTCTTTGTATTGTTTTTTACTGGGGTAATCATATTATGCTCCTTCTTCTCATGTGTGGTGGGATTTGATGTGTTGTGTGCTTCTTTATTAACTTGATTATCTGCACACCTACTGGCGGATATTGTCTTCTCTTTTATCCCTGATGCTACTGGTCCCAACTTTTGGTGTTCTACTACATTACTTGTATAATTATCCTTGTTGATTGTTAAATTTATGCTTGGTTCACCTGCCTCTTCCCTTTGTAGAAGATTACTGGTTTCCTGCTCATCTGACTCTTTGTG
Source organism: Jaltomata sinuosa (assembly GCA_003996215.1). Taxonomy (NCBI): domain Eukaryota; kingdom Viridiplantae; phylum Streptophyta; class Magnoliopsida; order Solanales; family Solanaceae; genus Jaltomata; species Jaltomata sinuosa. The sequence goes on along the minus strand of QJPP01001787.1, from coordinate 134,724 downwards.
ATGTATATCCCCAAAAATAGTCTTACCCCCTTGCTGGTGTTCACTTGCATTCACATCATTCGTTTTATCTATAGCTAGATCAACATTATTATATGGGGTTTCTGACTCTTCTTCTTCACCTTCTTCTTGCAGTAAGTTAAAAGGATTCTCAATCCTTACTCCCTTTTCCTCTTGAGATGTCTCCACCTTGTCATCATTGATTAATCAGTAAGTGCCTTTCTCCAATTTGAATCTCTTGCTGGCAGTGTTCCACTTAGCAAGAACCACTTTGCCATTAATGTATGTCCTTTGAACAGGTATTTCAGTATCCTTCTGATTATTTACCTCATCATCCTCTTTATCTTCTTCTACTAGTCTTCTCAATTCAAGATGTAGACTTATGCATTCCAATTCATCATGACCTTATAGTTTACAGGTATGGCAATATTTAGGCATAATGTCATATTGTATCTTCCCCTTCTGTACCCTTGTATCATTAGATTTTATATTCACTACTTCTAACTCCACATAAGTAGGCAACTTAGCAGCCAAGTCCACTTGAACTTAGACTCTTGCACAACTAGAGCACATTTTATTAATCGTAGCCAAGTCTAAGTTTATTGGCTTTCCAATAGCTGATGCTAGTGAAAATAGTGATTCTTTCACAAAGAAAGTGGGGAGTAGATCACGAAAGGAAATCCAAGCCATTGCTTGCTTTGTTTCTTCGTCTGGTTTAAACTTGGCATCATAAATGAGTGGCCTTATTTGATAAGTTACACCATCTTTGGATGTTATGTAATACACATTCTTGGCCATCATGTTGACAAAATCTTCCATCTGATTAAATCTCATAAGAATGTGTCTATTTCTGAGTAAACCAATCTTACGGTCTCCTTTGATTTTGCATTATTTAGGTATTTGAATCCTGAGATCGTCCAGCTCCGGCCAGCTATAAGAGAATTTCCCAATCACTGCAAGTTAGAGATCTTTAATGGCATTCAACTTCAGCACTTCCTCTTTCATCCAAGTGATTCTTAGAATCCCATTGTTGTATGCGACATGCTTCATTGAGATTGGTTTTGGGGTTGATTTCTTTCCGTGTAGCAAGTTGGGTTTTATCAAATCCGCATATTTCATATTATTGCCTTTTGTAACATCATTGTCTTCTCCTTTTATTTCATTCACACTAGGCAAATCATTAGGCTCGATAGGTAACATAGGTCTCTTTGGAGAGTTAGGATGATATAATTCAGGGAAGTTCTCTAGGGATGTAATGGATAACTTCTGGCCAGCCAACTCAGGCCGACCAGAGGCCGAGCCGGCTATACCGGTGGTGAAACAGTGGTCAGAATTTTGGGTTAAAGATGGCTAGGGTTTAGAAGTTGGTTCATCGTTAAACTCTTTAAAGAGTCTGGTTTAGATTATGGTGCTACATTGTATTGATATGCATCCCTTTTCTTCTCCACATTAGTACATACACCCTCAAACTTAGGCTTTTGCCTATGTTTTCATTTCATTTTCTCCCCAAACTTAGGCTTTTAGCCTACATTTTACTTTTGAGCTGTTAGGGAGGATGAGTGTAAGAATTGAGGTTCCAAAAAGGGTCAAGGTATCTAATAAGGTGCCAAAGAAAGGTCACAAGCTCAAAGGGGCTTACTAGGATCAATGTAAGAGGAAGTCAATTTGGGTGAAGTGACTTTTTCAAAAAGGGCTTAAGGTCATTTTCCAAGATCGGTTACATCAAGGATTTTGACTTGAATCACATTCGGGGCAAGTTCTAGATAACACATATACACAAGAGAAAAGTACAACCTTACCACACAAGGCATCACAACACAAGAATTTCACAATTGTCTCAAAATCAATTGGGACAAATGACTTTTGACAAGCTATTTCGAGTTCTTTTACACACTCATTTGTGAATCGATCGAGCCAAATGTGGAATGTCCAAGTCATGACAAGAGAATGCTTTAGTAAAAATTATTTTCCCCTATTTCTTTCAATTTGCAAAAGTTGTTGCCAATTTTTTTTTTGGTGGGCCCATTTTGAGAGAAGCAAAAGACGAACTCAATTTAAACTAAAACTTGGCATTTTCCCTAAGAAAGTTTCCTATCAATCTATCATAGGAAAATACCAACCCGGTTTGACAAAAAAATAAACAAATGAAAACAAACAAAAATAATTTACTGCTTGGAAAAGAACCATGGTATGAAGAAAATCCTTGGAGTTTATTCAACTATGCTACTATTAACAAGGCGATCAAAATTAAAGTGCTCATGAATCATTTCAAACCAAGTCTCGACGTAGGCACTAAGCGCATTTCAAGGCACGAGTACTGAAATAATAGATTGTGTAGGACCAAACTGGAAATATCGCAACTCAAGCAACACATAAAATAAGCCCGGAAAGGGCACAGTTTAAGCACAAAGAAAATATAAGGCCCCACAAGGGCAATATCAAAATCTTCTGAATCATGCCCGAAAAGGGCCAAATAAATTGTCTAACAGGAAAAATAAAAGTCCCGACAAGGGCAAAAAAAGTAATATCTCAATGCCCAACACGGGAAACCAAACACAATAATCAATAATGCACCACCTCTCCCACAAGAATAAAGCATTGCCCTTAATGCTTAAGATCAAACAAGTAACGGAAAGGTGTAAAAACTCCCTGTATGGGCAACTCCTCCTCATCCTCCTCATGCTTTGTCGGCTCTAAACTGGTGCTTGCTCTGCCCTTGCAAGAGTGTGTGGTGTGCTGTGACTCATAGAGTGCCTGCTGAAATACTGGGTCCCGAGCATCTTCAAGCTCCTCATCATCGCCACTCAAGGTAGCAAGCAATATATCAATATGGCCAAAAGTGAGATGAGGTGCAACTATGGCGGTCTCGAAAGCACTCATATCAGCATCGCCCATCGGTGCCTTCCCATTGGCCTTGTTAATACCCTTCCGGATATCCACCACAGCAATAATTATTCCTTCAAGTTATAAGTAAGAGAAGGTGAAGATTTGAAGGAATTTGGTGTAAAAATAGTGGAGAAAACGAGTTGGGAAGATGAAAGAAATAGCTGAAAATAAAGCTGCCAACAACTATTTAAAGCTGGCCCGCAAAAGAAAAATCTATAATTTTCTTAACTTCTACGGGGAATTCCGGGCAAAATCAGAACCCGATACTCACAAATCAATAGAGCTATTTGAGTGAAAACGACATTCTAGACTCAATGGAAACAACAAATTTACCAACGGAGATCGTTTTAAGGAAAAATGGGCCCCATGCCCAAAACTAACTCGGAACTCAATACCCCCAAAATAAGTTCGGAAGCCCCGAGACCCGAACCAAAGGTTTCCCTAGCCCAAAGTCAACATTCTAGAGCTAATAGCATGAAAGGAATTTCCATCCGAGACAGTCTTCTCCGAATGTTGACCAAAGTCAAACTTTCAAGTTCAACTTGACTAAAATACAAAAACCCAAACAAAACTAAACCGAAAGCTCCCAGAACCCGACCCAGGGTCCATAGAGACCAAAATCCATGATCTGGAGCTAATGGAACTATCGGAATTCAATTCCGAGCATGTTTACCAAGAATATTGATTAAAGTCAATGATATTCTAAGTTAAGGCTCTAAAACAGACAAACGGCCAAAACGACTAAACGAATGACCAGGGCATCAAACGACCAGTCCCAGCAAGTCATAAATGACTTGGGGCCACTATAGAAAAGCTCTACTGTACAAAGAAGGTGTTAATAAGAAAATGACCAGAAGGGTCATTACATCATCCACTACTAAAAAGGACTTTCGTACTCAAAAGTCAAGAAGAAAGAGGCACCTGAAGGCTCAAACAGTTGTGGGTACTAGGCCCCCATAACTCTGTCAGTCTCCCGGGTAGCCTCCTTGACTGGACGATGCCACCACTGAACTTTTACAACAGGAATCTCTCTAGACCTCAACCTGCTCACATCTCTGGCTAATATAGCAATTGGCTCCTCGATAAAGGACAAGCTCTCATCCAACTGAACCGACTCCCAATGCAACACATAAGACTCATATGGAGCATACTGTCTCAACATCAAAATATGAAACACCGAATACATAGCTGAAAATATTGGAGGCAAGGCAAACTAATAGGCAACACTACCAACTCTCTGGAGGATCTCAAACAGCCCAATATACCTGGGGCTAAGCTTTCCCCACCGATCAAATCTCATCACGCCCTTCATGGGCGACACACGGAGAAATACCAAATCACCAACGCTGAACTCCAAGGCACAAAGTCTATGATCAAAAAACTATAACGACCGGATCCGTTATTATTTTAGAAATCATAATATTGCAAATTTTGGGAAGGATGTAAAATACATTTTGAATTAAGAAGGATTGACATGACGAAAAATATCAGATTTTGAAATTCATTCAGGATGACATCACTCTGCTATAGCAGGATTTATTCTGCTATAGCACTACTGTTGTAGCGGACGGCTATCCTCTATAGCAGAATGACGGGAAACAGTAGCTCAGGATGCGATTTTAATAAAAGAACTTCTCCTCCTCAGTTTAAAGGGATACAAGAGTTACTCCAAAAACCCTTCTAGGCTTCTCCAAGGCTTGGGAGCCATGGAGAGGAGATATTCTAGCTAAAGGGATGCGAAACTATGGATTTGGGCTTGTTATCCGGCAGGGAACGCCTTCACAAAGCCAGAAAATACATCGGGCAACTGCTTGGTATTCAGGTAACCTAGGTTTTTTTCATTGAGTAGATTGACTTGCTCCATTTTGTTTTTATTGTATAGACAGAAAAGGAAAATCCCTGCCTAGGCCTTCGGGCACAGAATCTGGAGGATTGTTGTGGTCGGATTGGTTTGAACTAGGAAAGGGTTGAGTTGGGATAATTTGTTGTCATTTTTCTCGGGTTGTGTATGTTTAATATGGGTGGTATGATGAAAGAAAACGTGGATTAGAATGTCAGAAAGGTTGGAATTAGGAATGCTTGGGTAATTAATTGACTAGATAAAAAGTGAACCTTTAGAAATGTTTTGGTATAAAAGAGTAGAATAACAAGAATGGTCAAATTAAAAAGGTTAGGGGAGGTCTTTCCCATCTATGGCTGACTTAGGGAAGGGTTCAGAAATGAATGTAGTTGTTAGCTATGTGTCAAGGGGTAATAAAATAGGGAACTAGTCTTCGAACGAGACATAAGGTTGAGTTAGGTGCTCAGGGTTAGGATAGGTGATGGTTTTTGTTTTCCCAATATTCATTATGTTTTCATGTACTAATGTTTAGTATTATATGAGTTGCATGCTTAGGGAATGGTTTATGAATGTATGATTGTCTGATTGTCTGGTTATCGGTCTTATGAAATGAACTAGTTATTATTGCTTGTTGGTTGTACAAGTGTGTTGTTGTTCATTGTTGTTGACTGTTGGATTTATGTATGACATTCAGTTTGCTCAGGTACCACGCCTGGTACAGGTTACTTATTGGTTGGCTTGGGTTCCACGCCTGAAATGGGATACTTATTGGTTAGCTCGGGTACCATGCCTGGTACAGGTTAATAATAGTTGGCTCTGGTACCACGCCTAGTCCAGGTTGATAATGGTTGGCTTGGGTACCATGCCTAGTACAGGTTGATAATGGTTGGCTCGAGTACCATGCCTAGTATGTGTTTGATTTATTACATTGATTGTATTTATCGATGGTTCCATGAGTGGACCGGGTTGTATTCTTAAATTGTGATTATTGCATATGGTCTATGAGAGGCTAGGTGATTATATTGAATGTTAGATTGGCCTTGGTGTAGACTGGGAATTGCATGTTTAACACTTAGGTGGTGTTAGGGGGATCCTTGGTGGGTCCGAGTTATGTATAAAGGATATATGGTTATTGTCACTAGGTAGTCAGTAGTTGTTAATAGGTTATCTGCAGTTGATAAGTTAGGAGGAAGACCAAGAGTCTGGACTCATTTGCTGGCTAATATTATTGTTATGTTGGAAAATGGTCTTAGAGATCCTCGAGGGGTTTGGACACTTGTAAGTAGCACCATAAATATAACTAGTCTAGTTGGGCGGTTAACTGGGTTCTTTCTGGGTGGTTGGTCATAGAGGTTAACTTGAGTGACGGAGTGATATTCTAGGTCTAGACTTTGCAGTTGGACTAGTGTTAAAGTGACTTGGGAAGTCTAAGGGCTAAGGTGACTTGGTAAGTCTAAGGGATTAGTGTGACTTGGGAAAACCTAGGAGTCAGGGTGCAGAGTCTCCGAGTGAGAAAGTTGGCAGCGGAAGGAATAGGAAGGGTTGAGGTATGAGGTATAAGTAGATGATTGGTTTGAGATTGGGTTTGGTAAAGGTGGTTGTTGGGGGACGTGACTATTGTAGTTAATTATATGCTTTCCCTTGATTTTCTTATATGATGGTACGAGTGGATTCGGGTCGACTGATGATGCTTACCAATATGTGTGTTTGTACTGATTCTACTCTTGCTATACCTTTTTGGGTATAGTCTGGTTGCAGGGTCGGTGATGTTCCATAGGTACAGGATGACTGTGATCTTTAGCAGCTTCTACCCTTGTTTCCATAGTGGGAGATGTGTCCTCTTACATTTTTGTTTTACTCCTGTAGTAGCTCTTGTACCTGTTTAGACGAGATCCTAGAAAGGGTTGTTTTCTAGTTATAAAATGGTTTATTGCTTTCTTTTATAATGAGTTTTCCTTAAATGAAATATTGTAAATGTTTTTATGTATTAAAAAGGGAGTTTATTCATAATTATACTTTGTTTCCGTTATTACCTGTTAGATCGGGTGGTAAGGCTATCTAGGTGGTTAGAGTAGACGCCCGCACGTCCCAGTAGTTGGGTCATGACAAATGGTATCAGAGCCTAGGTTACCGATCTCCCAGTACAAGAGCAAAATTTCGAATAGAGTCCTGCGGATTGGTGTGTTGACGTCCACATATAATCCTTGGGAAGCTATGAAGCATTCTAGGAAACATCTCCTTTTCTTTCATTTCTTTTCGTGCGGTTTGTTACTTGCTTGTATGGGTTGAGCCCAATTGGTATCTCTCGATTTCAATTGGTATCTCGACAAGGAAAAAGGATGTTATTTGACTCCGATTGAGATAACATATGCAAGGGAAATTAGAACCGAGAAGGTTCCAATTGGTATCTGGACAGGGAGGCTATGTAAAGGTATCCATGAGGCAAATAAAAGGTAATGAAATTGATTTGATTGAGTGTTGAAGCTTGAGACTTGAGATTGTGCTTATGTGTATTGATATTGCTTGTATGACTGAAATTGTTGGTGTGTAATTAATTGCATGTCTGTGAATATTTGGGTCTGAAGAAAGTCATAACTTGAGGGTGGTGTACTTGGGTTCGTAATGAACTGTTATGTGTCTTGATTTGAAAATTTCATATGTTATTTTGTTGTTAAAAAGGGACTCATCATTGGTTAAGGTGGTGAGAGGACAGGACTTATGACTGGAGGGAAGCTTCAGTTTCAGGGCAGTCGGGACCTGGTTGAGAACAAGGGGTTATTCGTGCATGGTAGCAGAATTTGTTGTTGAGAATAGTGTTCTTGCATAATTCGATTTTGTTTCGGGGATATTGGGTGTTAACTTTTGGTCTGTGCATTTCCAGGAATAGTCTTGGGGTATTGTTTAAGACAATGGTGGGACTTATGCTATTAATAACGATAACCGAGAATGGGGATGAGTTATTTTGATTGAAAATTTAAATTTTCTGGGTTGTCATTGTTAGGACCGCCATAGCAAAATAGTACCACTATGGTGATCCCCCTATAGCAGATATTTCTCTGCTACGGTGATATCGCTGTAGAAAAGTGACAACCGCTATAGCAGAAAGGAGCGAGGCAGAAGCTCTACCCTGTTTTCCCTTGTTTTTCGATTCATTCTCGGGGCATTTAAAAGCGATAATTAATCTACGAGTTGCTATGTAAAACAAGGAAATCATCTATAGAACTAATATAGCATTCATATAAGGGAAATTTTCTGAAAACTAGTATCCATGTGCTTAAAAATGAGGGAAAAGGGAAATAGAACATTGTCTAGCACGTGCCCCAAACAGGGGAAAAACCTAAAAAAAAAGTAGTAAAGTTCTTAATAAAGAGGGGTGGGGGAGTCCTATCCCTCATCATCGCTCAGGAAGGGGAACTCCTGCATATCCTCGAGCTCAAGTGTGGGAAGCTCCTGACCCTGGGCGACACATGTGAACATGACCTTGATGGTCTTCCATATCCAGGCAAACATGTGATCCCGAGAGCCCCTCTTTTTCTTCTCTTCCTCTAACTCCCTGTGGAGTGTTGCAAAGCCCTGAGCAGAGAGAGTGGGGCTGTACCTCCAGCAACAGCGGTGTCATCCATGAACCTCCTGACAGCAGCCAGATTCTCCTCAAGCTGGCTACTAGAAATTGGGGGCTGAGGCTGGGAAGGGGGGGAAGTGTCATCATCGCCATCATCTTCTGCATCCTCAATAGGCTGGTTGTTCCCTGTTTCATCTACCTTCCTCTTATTCTTGGAGGTGACCACTTTCACCTGGAGAGGGTTGAAGGCATCATCCATAGCTACCTACAAATCTGTGTGGTCTTCAGGCAACCCAACTCGCCTGCACAATTCAGACACCAAGCCTAGAAGATAAGGGTCCTTCCTATGACCCAGGTAGAAATCCTTCCACTCTGAGATGATCTAGTCCCCAACATTCATGATAATCCCCTGTATAGCGCAAGCAATCACCAGGGCTCAAGCATAAGTCATGTCGGTGGTGTTGCTCGATGGTCAGATCCTCCGGGACACCAAATTTAACCACCTCCTAGAATCTGCAGAAAAGAAGGCGCTAGTGATGCCCTCGGGACTGGGCTAGTAGACCTGACTCTTGAACTCCTCATCAACCAAGGTATCTCTCATCCAATTCATATCCCACAGTCAAGCCTTGGCCTCATATACTGCATTTGAAACGTGAGGCTCTCCTAGCACCTCATTGATGGTCTGAGAGTCCACAGGGATATCCATCCCTCGAATTCGGATAGTGGGGTTGGGCTCATCCCAATGAACGGTGGGAAGTATAGCGTAGAACTCCTGCATCTAATCTGTATGCGCGGGAGCGGCAGCCTCCGCCAATGATTCCCAGTTGAACTCTCGCAGTCTACGATGGAAGGCGACTACTTTCCCATCCATCCCTATCATTTTTCAACCTCTCGCATAACAAAAAAAGCCCAGTCTTTGATAGTCCATGAACCTCTCCTAACTAGCATCATCGGGGAACCGCTCATAGTGATACACGAGTAATTGTCCTTCAGCCATTGGGTGTGACAACCTGCAATGTAACAAGGGGGTGGGGTTAGAACTCGATAAGGCATAAGGGAATGAGTTTTAAAAAGAAGGAAAAAATTTCCAAGTGTTATCCTGGGGAGGCTACTATTTTGCGGTCTTCTACTATAGCGGATAATCGTCCTCTACGGCAGAACCGCTATAGCGGAAATTTCTCCACTATAGCGGTTGGGTTCTGCTATAGCGATATTCATCATCCTAGAAACTCCAAGGGGTGCAAAAATGGCTCCCCTTGACCCAAAACTCTGTTTTTAACCATCCAAGTTCATATCAGTTCTTCTAAAGTGTCCTACTACTATTTTCTACAAAAATTTGAGCATTATAATCCCAAAATTCCGTCCAAATCACAAGTTTTATCCAAGAACAACTCTTTATATCCCCCACTATTTTGGCCCATTTTTGGCCAAAAGTTGCATAATCCTTATGCCCAGAACGTCGTGGAGGCATTTTAAATATAAGGGAAGCATCCATGCTTTGGGAATTCAACAAAAATCCAACCTAAGTTCAAAGTTCAAAACCAACAACAATGTGTACCCAAAATCTGTGTTTTCTACCACAATCCTATCTAAAATCATGCAGTGAAGTAAAGTAGCAAGTAAGAATGATAGTTACCTAGAAATTCCAACGTTAGAAGCGGGGTGATAGGGAGGACAGAGAGAGTTTTTGGAAGTAAAATAGAGGAGAATAGGGTGAAAACCCATTTTCTCCCCTATTTCATATGTTGACAACCGCTATAGCAGTTGGCACTTCTCTATTGCGATACCGCTAAGCGGTATAATGTCCGCTATAGCAAACGTCAGTTATTTTTGGGATAGGAAAGGTTTCTCTCGGGTCTTTTCAAAATCTTTCATTCAGAAATTCTACGAGGCCCTGGATTTCTTGGGTACTCAGGAAGGTCCACGTTTTAATTTCTCCACATAGCTCAGGAGAGGAGAATTCCTCATCAGAGAGGGAGCCTAATTTTGTCATATTGGGTCGAGTCTGATTAAATAAGGGGAGGTTTGATGTTTCGCATAGGTTCATAATTATGCGGTCATAAGGAACTGCGAGAGTCCAGGGCTAGGTCCTTCTCTTTTCATGGGATCGTTCGAGGATAAACAGTGGGTAAATTGGTATCTGTTGTATCAACTAAATCCATCATTATTTTAGAAATTGCAATATCACAAATTTCGAGAATGATTTAAAATATGTTTTGAATTAAGAAGGATTGACGTGATGAAAAATATCAAATTTTGAAATTCATTCAGACTGACGTCACTCCGCTATAGTGGAATAAATTCTGATATGGTGCTACCGCTATAGCGGATGGCTATTCGCTATAGAGGAATGACGGGAAACAGTAGCTCAGTACGCAATTTTAATAAAAGAACTTCTCCTCCTCAGTTGGAAGGGATACGAGGGTTGCTCCAAAAACCCTCTTAGGCTGCTCCAAGACTTGAGAGCCATGGGGAGGACAGATTCCGACTAAAGGGATGCAAAACCATAGATTCTGGCTTGTCATCCGATAGGGAACACCTTCACGGAGCTAAAAAATGCATCGGGCAGCTGCTTGGCATTCAGGTAGGCTAGGTTTTCTTCATTGAGTAGATTGAAATGCTTCCATTTTGTATTTATTGTATAGACGGAAAAGGAGAATCCATGCCTAGGCCTTCGGGAATGGAGTCTGGAGGATTGTTGTTGTCAGATTTGTTTGAACTAGGAAAGGGTTGAGTTGGGATAATGTGTTGTTATTTTTCCTGGGTTGTGTATATTTAATATGGGTGGTATGATGAAAGAAATCATGGATTAGAATGTCGGGAAGGTTTAGGAAACTGGGAATACTTGGGTAATTAATTGACTATGTAAAAAGGGAATCTTCAAAAATGTGTTGGTATAAAAGAGTAGAATAACAAGAGTGGTTGAATTACCAAGGTTAGGGGAGGTATTTCCCATGTATGGCCGACTTAGGGAAAGGTTCAGAAATGAATGTAGTTGTTAGCTATATGTCAAGGCGTAATAAAATGGGGAACTAGTCTTCGGACGGGATGCAAGGTTGAGTTAGGTGCTCGAGGTTAGGGTAGGTGATGGTTGTTGTTTTCCCAATATGCATTATGTGTTCATGTAATAATGCTTAGTATTGTATGAGTTGCATGCTTAGGGAATGGTTTATGAATGTCTGATTGTCTGGTTATCGGTCTTGTGAAATAAACTAGTTGTCATTGCTTGTTGGTTGTACAAGTGTGTTGTTGTTTATTGTTGTTGACTATTGGATTTCTGTGTGACATTCAATTGGCTCGGGTACCATGCCTGGTACAGGTTACTTATTAGTTGGCTCGGGTACCATACCTGGTACAGGATATTATTGGTTAGCTCGGGTACCACGCCTGGTACAGGTTGATAATGGTTGGCTCGGGTACCATGCCTGGTACAGGTTGATAATGGTTGCCTCGGGTACCATACCTGATACAGGTTGATAATGGTTGGCTCAAGTACCACGTCTGGTATGGGTTTGATTTATTTCCTTAATTATATTTATCGATGGTTCCATAAGTAGACCGGGTTGTATTCTTGAATTGTGATTATTGCATTTGGTCCATGAGAGGCCGGGTGATTATATTGAATGTGAGATTGGTCTTGGTGTAGACTGGGAATTGCATGTTTAACACTTAGGTGGTGTTAGGGGGATCCTTGGTGGGTCCGGGTTATGTATAAAGGATATATGGTTGTTGTCGCGGGGTGGTCAGTGGTTGTTAATAGGTTATCTGTGGTTGATAAGTTAGGAGGTAGACCAAAAGTTTGGAGTCGTTTGCTGGCTAATATTATTGTTATGTTGGAAAATGGTCTTAGAGATCCTCGAGGGGTTCAGAAACTTATAAGTAGCACCATAAATGTAATTGGTCTGGTTAGGCAGTTAACTAGGTTCTTTCTGGGTGGTTGGTCATAGGGGTTGACTTGAGTAAAGAAGTGATAGTCCGGGTCTGGACTTAGCAGTTTGACTAGTGTTAAAGTGACTTCGGAAGTATAAGGGCTAAGGTGACTTGGGAAGTCTAAGGGGTTAGTATGACTTGGGAAGTCCTAGGAGTCAGGGTGCAGAGTCTCCGAGTGAGAAAGTTGGCAGCGGAAGGAATAGAAAGGGTTGAGGTATGAGGTATAAGTAGATGATTGGTTTGAGATTGGGTTTGGTAAAAATGGTTGTTGCGGGGGGGGGGGACTATTGTAGTTAATTACATGCTTTCCCTTGATTTTCTTATATGATGGTACGAGTGGATTTGGGTCGACTGATGATGCCTACCAGTACGTGTGTTTGTACTGATTCTACTCTTGCTATACCTTTTTGGGTATTGTCTGATTGTAGGATCGGTGATGTTCCATAGGTACAGGATGACAGTGATCTTCAGCATCTTCTACCCTTGTTTTTATAGTGGGAGTTGTGTCCTCTTACATTTCTGTTTTGTAGCTCTGGTACATGTTTAGACTAGATCTTAGGGAGGGTTATTTTCCAGTTGTAAAGTGGTTGCCGGGGTAGGGCTAGAGGTCATCCCAGAGCAGCAACACCTTCTAGAGTTGCTAGAGTTGAGATAGAGCCCGAGCTTGACTATGAGCCAGAGTTTATTCCTAAGCCATAGCGTGTGGACCTGGGGACAGCCCATGTGCCACCAGTTCCAGCACCAGTTTCTATGCCAGCTTCAGCCCTAGCTCAGTCTTCGTATATTTAGGGTTTACTTGTTCAGCTTATGGGTATGATTGGGGAGAGACCTTCTGAGGTAGCATATACTTTCACTCAGGGGGCAGCCCTGCGTGCACCAAGTTTAGGAGAGCAACCTACCACTGCAGCTCCTTGTGCCAATGTTATTCCGATCCTCTCAGTTTCACAGCCTCTTACTCCCCGCCCGGTTATGACAGAGATAAAGCAGAATGCGTTGGATAGATTCTTGAGATTGGCACCTCTACGGTTTGCTCTCACTTTTAGACAGGACCCACATGATTTTATTACTACCTGTGAGGAGATGTTGCATCATTTGGGGTTATTGGAGACTCACGGGGTTAGCTGTACTACATATCAGCTGGAAGGCCCAGCGAAATTATGGTGGAGCGCCCAGGTTGCTTGCAGACCATCATCATCACCTCTTTTGACCTGGTCCAAGTTTTATGAGGCCTTTATGGCCAAGTTCTTACCCCCAGAGTGACCGGGATCATCGGAGAAGGAGTTCACTAGACTTGCTCAGGATACTATGACCATTTCAAAGTACGAGACATGTTTCCATCAGCTTACTCTGTTTGGGGTCATGATTATGCCTACTGAGTCAGACAGAGTCTGTAGGTTTGTTTGGGGGCTACAGAGAGAGTTTAGAGAGCCTGCAGAGATATTGGTTGCTAGTGGTCGATCATTCTAGGCTATTGCGGACTATGCCCATACTAGAGAGGATTTGCGTCGTCATGACACCGGGGCTAGAGATAAGAGGTCTCGACATCAGGGTGGCTACAGTGGTTCCAGACATGATGGTAGAGGTTCAGGCTAATGGGGTCGGGGTTATCAGCCATGGTAGCACCAGGGTCAGTCCAGCCGACCAGTTCAGGCTTCACTTTAGATTTCCAGTAGTACTCAGTCTGAGCAGGGTCAGAGTAGCCATCAGGGCTACAGCGGTCAGTCTTCGAGGGGTGTAGCTTCTGGGGCATCAAGCCATGGTGGCCATAAGGGTTCTGCTGGTTCATCATGACCGAGTAGGTCATCAGGGGCTTGTTTCACCTGTGGTATAGTTGGTTATTTTGCTATAGATTGCCCCCAGCAGGGTGCAGTTCAGCCAGCTGCTCCGCCGGCTCAGCCTATTCACTCAGTTCAGCCACAGTCTCAAAGAGATGGTGGTTAGGGTATAGGTGGTGCTCCACACGGTAGAGCAGGTGGCAGGGATGGCGATCGGGCAGGTGGAGGTCATCGTTAATTTTATGTGGTCCTTGGGAGACTAGAGATAGAGGCCTTCAAATGTTGTGATTATAGGTACAATTTATGTGTGCCATCAGCCCTCTACAACTTTATTTGATCCTGGATCTACTTGTTCATATATATCTGCCTACTTTTTGCCTTATTTATGGTTGGGTAGTGAGCCGTTATCTATGCCTGTTTCTGTTTTGACCCCGGTAGGAGATTCTTTAGTAGTGGATCATATTGTGAGATCTTGTGTGATATTTGTTGGTGATTCAAAGACTTGGGGTGATTTGATGATCCTTGATATGTTAGATTTTGATGTGATACTAGTCATGGACTGGTTATCCCCTCACCGTGCAGTTTTGGATTTCTCTGCCAAGACCATTACCATAGTCATACTCGGTGTATCCCCAGTTGTGTGGCAAGCTTCTGTCAGCCGTAAACCATCTGGGATCATCTCTTCTCTTTGAGCTAGGAAGTTGATTCCCCGTGGGTGTTTAACTTATCTAGCATATGTCCGAGATGATAGTGCTGACCCTTCATCTCCTGAGTCTGTTCCTGTGGTTAGAGACTTCCTAGATGTGTCCCTTACTGACATGCCAGGCCTTTCACCTGAGAGAGATGTTGATTTCGCCATTGAGTTAGAGCTGGGCACCAGGCCCATCTCTATTTTTCCTTACCGTATGGCTCCTGCTGAGTTGAGGGAGATTAAGGAGCAGCTCCAGGATTTGTTAGCTAAGGGGTTCATTAGGCTGAGTGTGTCTCCTTGGGGTGCTCCTATTCTCTTCATGAAGAAAAAGGATGGGTCGATGCGGATGTGTATTGATTACCGATAGCTGAATAAGGTGACAATGAAGAATAGGTATCCGATGCCAAGGATTGATGACTTGTTTGATCAACTTCAGGGTTCAGTCGTGTTTTTGAAGATTGATTTGAGGTCCGGCTACCATCAGTTGAGGATTAGGGTGGAGGACATCCCTAAGACAACATTCAGGACGCGTTATGGCCATTATGAGTTCCTGGTGATGTCTTTTAGGTTGACTAATTCCCCCGCGGCTTTCATGGACTTGATGCACAGGGTGCTTAGCCCATACTTGGATATATTCGTGATAATCTTCATTGATGACATTCTGATATACTCGTGGAGTAGAGATAAGCATGAGCAGCACTTGAGGACTGTACTTCAGACTTTGAGAGACCATCGACTTTATGCCAAGTTCTCAAAGTGCGAGTTTTGTCTTGAGACAGCTACATTCCTAAGGATGGGATTAGATTTGATCCGGGTAAGATTTCAGCAGTTCCTGATTGTCCTAGACCTACTAATCCCATCGAGGTTTGCAGCTTTATTGGGTTAGCTGGGTACTACAGACGGTTCATTGAGGGATTTTCTTCCATAGAAGCACCCTTGACTATGCTGACTAGGAAGGGTGTTCGATTTCAGTGGTCGAATCAGTGAGAGAATAGCTCCCAGAGGCTTAAGGCCTTATTGACTTCAGCTCCAGTTTTGACCTTGCCGGTCGAGGGTCAGAGTTTCGCCGTGTATTGTGATACTTTTGGGGATGGTCTTGGTTGTGTGTTGATGTAGCAAGGATGAGTGATAGCATATGCATCGAGACAGCTGAAGTTTCATGAGCGCAACTACCCCACTCATGACTTGGAGTTTGCAGTGGTCGTCTTCGTGCTCAAGATCTGGAGGCACTATTTATATGGAGTTCATTGTGAGATATTCACCGACCATCGTAGTCTTCAGTACATTACGAGTTAGCAAGAGCTGAACTCGAGACAGAGAAGATGCATTGAGCTACTAAAGGACTATGATTTCACTATTCTCTACCATCCGAGCAAGACAAACGTGGTAGCAGATAGCTTGAGTCGGAAGGCAGTGAGTATGGGCAGCCTAGCTTCACTTTCAGTTTCTAAGCGACCATTAGCCTTGGACATCATATCCTTGGCTAACCGTTTGGTTAGGCTTGACTTGTTGGATCCTAGCAGAATTCTCGCTAGTATTGAGGTTCATTCTACTCTAGTTGATCAGATTCAGAGCTAGCAGTTTGAGGATCAGAGTTTGTGTGACCTTCGTGATCAGGTAGTTCGGGTGAGGCCAGTCGGGCTACTTTGGATTCTGATGGTATTCTGAGATTCGACAGTCGTCTTTGTGTTCTGAGGGTTGAAGATTTGATTCAGTTGATACTTCATAAGGTGCATTGTACTAGATACTTCATTCATCCTGGCACAGCGAAGATGTATAGAGATTTGAGACAGCTTTACTGGTGGAGCAGTATAAAGCGTGATGTAGCAGAGTTTTTATCTCGGTGCTTGAACTGTCAGCAGGTGAAGTTCAAGCACATAAGACCGGGTGGTTTGATGCAGTGACTTTCCATTCCTGAGTAGAAGTTGGAAGGGATTACTATGGACTTCATTATTGGGTTGCCTCGTACTTCTTGGAGGTTTGATTCTATATGGGTGATTGTTCATAGGCTGACTAAGTCAGCCCATTTATTGTCGGTCCAGATTTTGTACATCACCAAGAGGTAAGCTCAGATCTCTATTTGTGAGGTTGTTCGGTTGCATGGGGTCCCAGATTCTATCATTTCAGACCGCGTCACCCAGTTCACATCTCAGTTTTGGAAAGCTATTCAGCGATATTTGGGTACAGGGGTTCAGCTTAGTACTTCTTTCCACCCTCAGACAGATGGCCAGTCCGAGAGGACTATTCAGGTCCTGGAGGACATGCTTCGGGCTTGTGTTCTTGACTTTGGAGGTTCATGGGATTAGTTTTTGCCTTTGGCCGAGTTTGTTTACAATAATAGCTTTCATTTGAGCATCGGCATGGCACCTTTTGAGGCCTTGTATGGTAGGCATTGCAGATCGCCGATTGGTTAGTTTGATGGGTTAGAGTCCAGACTGCAGAGTACATATTTGCTTAGAGATTCCTTTGACCGAGTTTTTTTTATTCAGGATAGACTTAGAGCAGCCCAGAGTAGGCAGAAGAGCTACGCTGATCGTAGACTTCGTGCCTTGGAGTTTAGTATTGGTGACTTGGTTTTCCTTCGAGTATCGCCCGTGAAGGGCGTGATGAGATTTGGTCAGCGGGCAAGCTTAGCCCCAGATTCATTGGGCCGTTTGAGATTCTCTAGAGGGTTGGTAGTGTTGCCTACATGTTAGCTTTGCCTCCGATGTTTTCAGTTGTTCACCTAGTTTTCAATGTCTCGATGCTACATCGGTATGTTCCAGATGAGTCTCATGTGTTGCATTGGGATTCAGTTCAGTTAGATGAGAGTTTATCTTTTGTTGAGGAGCCGATGGCTATTCTGGCCAGAGATATTAGGAGATTGAGATCTAAGTAGATTCCGGTTATGAAGGTTTAGTGGAGGCATCATCTGGTCGAGGAGGCTACTTGGGAGACTGAGAGTGAGTAGCGTGCTCAGTATCCACAGTTGTTCGAACCTTCAGGTACTCTCTTCTTCTTGACTTTCGAGGACGAAAGTCTTTTTAGTAGTGGATGTTGTGATAACCCTTTCGGTCATCTTTGTGTACTGTTAGAGCTTTTCTGTAGAGACCCCAAGTCATTTATTGATTTTTGGGACCGGTAGTTCGGTGTCCTGGTCGTTCATTTGGTTTCTTTGGCCGTTTGCCTATTTTAGAGCCTTAACTTAGAATATCATTGACTTTAGTCAACATTCTTAACTAACATGCTCGGAATTGATTTTTGACAGTTCTGTTAGCTCTAGAGCATTGAGTTTGGTCTAGTTAGACCTTAAGTTGAGGCCTGAGAACTTCCGGTGTGGGTTTTGTGTTGCTTTTTCTATTTTCAGGCCATTTGGAGTTGAAAGTGTAACTTGGGTCACCTTTCGATGATCAGAGCGTCAGATTCAAAATCTGATGATTCCATCAGCTCTGAAATATTGAGTTTGGGTTAGGTAGATGGTTATTTCGGGTTCTGGGTGAGCCAGGCTCATTTCGGGTGTTTGGTTGTGTGTTGGTTAGTGTTGACTTGGGTCAACATTTCTCCGAAATGACCTCGTGTGGAAGTTTCATCAATTCCATTGAGTCCATAACATCGTTTCCACTCTGTTAGCATTATTGGTTTTTAAATATTGATTTTCGATTGTGCCTGAAATGCCCCCAAAGAGTTGTGGAAGAGTTTCAGGTATTTAGCTGTTGCAGGTGCAGGCCTCAGGCCTTAATCGCGATCACGAGCCTCCTTCCTTGCAACTGTGATGAAGCACCTGGTCCCTTGTTCATTATGATCGCGATGTCTTTTGTCGCGACCGCGATGAAGCCTCTCCCCCGCTGTTCTTTACGATCGTGTGGCTAGCCTTTGCGATCGAGATGGTCTAGCTAGAGTGGTCCTCGCGACTGTGAGGGGTCCCTTCGCGATCGCGGTGAAGGACCCCTGGCATTATATAACTTTTCCATTTTGTTTTTCCAGCCTTCTTCTCTCATTTTCCTCAACTCTATAACACCCAAAACACTCTCTAAATTTCTCCAAACCAGTACACCCTTGAAGAATTCTTGTACCCTCGATAAATTCTTGCTCTGTTGGTGTTTTGGTGAGTTTCTCCTCTTCTCTATAGTTCTCTTCTCCATTGGTTTAAATCACCATTGTTGCCATCTTCTCAAGCTCGATAATTGGTTGTAGATTCTATTCCGGGTGGAGTGCATGCTTGGCAGGCTCGTTCTTATTCACATTTTTGGCTTAGTTCTTCCGTTTGGGTAGGTGATTCTTGCCATTTTCCGATTTTCTTTCCTTAAATTTCAATTGTTGGGCTCCTAGCTTTAGGGGCTATTTTTAGCTCGAATTTATTGCCCAAAAACCTTGATTTTCTGGGCATGTACTCCCATGGTCTTGGTGATCATAATATGAGTTTTTGTTATAGTTTTGGGTTGCGGGACCCACAGGCCCGCCGGTGACCCGAATTTTGACCCGGTTATTCCTATAGCGTATATGTTTTTGATAGTTTGATCATTGTTTGGTGTTGCTCGGAGCGATTCGGGCTTGGATATCGTTATCCCAGCAGCTTGTCATCGGACGACAAGTAGGTTACGGTCTAAACTCCCTAGACTTAGCATATATCGGATAAAATTATACTAACTGGCATCCTTGGGTTGGCTTATTAGGTTGGTACCACAGACTTTGACCGTTTTTCATGTTTTGCCTCATTGTTTTCCTCCATTATGTGTAGTATTCTCCGTAGTTGATATTATCACCCTTATGGTCTTGTGTGGCCTTGTTTTGACTCTGGACTATAGATGGTGAGTTATTCAGAGGGCCTCATGAGTCCCGAGCATCGTTATCGTGATATTATGCTGGCTATCTGTGTTGTAGAGCGATTGGAGCCTGTGCAGATCTGATAGGTTGATTGTGAGCTGCTGGGAGGCTATTTGTGTTTGATCATATCTTGCATATAAAGAGGATTTATCCACGTTTTACTATAGTTTTGGCTTCGGGCCTACTGGAACTGATTTTCTAAACTTTGCATGACCCTGGGGGCCCATTTTCGACGGAAATGAATTAGTAATGGTTTGACTTAACATGTGGATCTTCTTGGGGTAAAAGAGATTTAAATTCTAATTTCTATCACTAGTTTTACTATTAATGCTAGACTCGTCGGGGCCGTAGTGCTAGTTGAGTTTTCTTACTGATTTGAGATGGCATTAGTCTCGGTCGGACCGAGCACCTGAGATTTCACCACTATTTTAGACCCGGTCATGACCGAGCGCCCTTGATGGGGTTTTTTAGACATTTTCCATTATTTTAGAGCTGGACAGAGTCTAGGCATGCATACTTGAGATTTGAGTCTCTAACTTGAACCCAGGCTTACTCCGGATGACATTTTTTTCAATATTGAGTGTTAGTATGAGGTCTGGGACCTCCATGGACCTTGCCGTTCTAGACCTGGGGCCTGGGATTGTGTGTACTGGAGGAAGGGTATACGACAGAGTAGAGGTATACAGGCAGTGTCCTTCCATGGAACCTACCTGCTGGGCCCGATCAGCACCAAAGGAGGTACATACAGAGTTATTATCCCACCCAGAGATCATCATGCATCATATCATTCATTGTTTGAGGCTCCACCCTTTTTTGCTGTTTGTTGAGTGTACGCTCCGGTTGTATGGGCGGGCGGAGGGTTTGTTTTCATTTGTTTGCGTTCCTCGGTTGTGTGGCAACCGGGGGACTGTAGGTAGACTCTTGTTATTTTATCACGGTGTTATCCCCTGTTACGATTATATTTATGAGATTAGATACTGCAAGGTTGATAGTTTCTGGATTGAGATTGGTATGATTAGTTTGGTTATTGATTCCTATTTTCCGAGCATGTCTATTATTACTCTTCTCCTCCTTCCTTTG
Source organism: Jaltomata sinuosa (assembly GCA_003996215.1). Taxonomy (NCBI): domain Eukaryota; kingdom Viridiplantae; phylum Streptophyta; class Magnoliopsida; order Solanales; family Solanaceae; genus Jaltomata; species Jaltomata sinuosa. The sequence goes on along the minus strand of QJPP01001787.1, from coordinate 114,160 downwards.
TACTTGAGGTTACCGGTATACCGTCCACTTCTAAAACTTATTATGTATATACTATTATTGCAAGGGCCCCAGATGTGTAATTCCTTACTTTCACCTGTGCCTGTTGTGTATATATTCTACTTGCTAGCCTTGTATGTTATTTTTTTTGTCTTCCCTCTGGGCTAGTTTATGTGTACTTTTTCATAGATTTCCGTGAATTTTTGCTTCTACTCTGTATGTTACTACACTTTTATCTTATATGTGCCCAGTCGGCCTATGATACCTACTGGGTACCTTATGCTTCGCATCTGGTGCTCATACTATCCTCTGCATCTTCTGGTGCAGATCCTAGTGTGGACCATAGCCGTTAGATCGCTGTGAGTCATGCTTAGTGTTTTTGGACTATCCAGACTGAGGGTGAGCTCTTGGTGACTGGAGCTTAGCTTTTAGTTTATCTTTTGCCTATGTACTCTATTACTACTCGGAGATATTTGTGTATATATTATTTTGGATCCTTTTGTACTCCTGACATGTAGATCCGGATCTATACTATGATACCAGATTTTGGGTTGGTTTAGCTTCCGCATTGTGTATATATATTCCTGTTATCTATTTACTTCATATTGTTCCCTTGCTTTCACTTATTAAACAGTTCTTTCGCTTAAATTATTAGAATGTAGATCATTACTAATCGTTTCGGGCTACGAAAATTGGTTTGCCTACTGGGGGATGGTAGGTGCCATCATGACCGAGAAATCGGGTCGTGACAATTTATGACTATAATTTTGAATATTTTCATCATCGATTTGCAAGCATCAAATATTAATTCAAGAGTTCATGTAAAAAAGTCTGCATTTTTGCATAATTTCTACCAATTTATCAAATTTCTTCAACTTCCCAATCAATATTTATGAGGCTCAAAATCTATCACAAATATCATAATTTAATTCATACGAATATAATGGCAATCAAATACAACTAAAATGTAATGACTTGTTTCGTCGTTATGGGTAAACTATTCGTGTCAAGTTTTAAGTTAGAAAACTTTCAAGTTTGGGAGTTGAAAATTTTAGGCTAGGCTAGGCTAGTCTTGGATGATTTTTGAGCGAGGTATGGTCTAGGAAAATCCCAGTGAGAATTGGATAAGTATCTTATGTTGAGCTAGTTTTTCTGTTAGCTAAGACATTAAGGAGTCTGGGGACTTTTCGTAAGTGAATTTGGGTGAGTAGAACTTCCGATATCAAAGTTGATGTGAAAGGGTTAGTTCAGAACATCGGGATTTGAGGTGTGTTGTAAAATGGGTAATTTTGGGGGAATTCCCAAAATTTTGTTCTGTATCAACCGCCACCGCGCTATAGCGGCAACTGCTATAGAAAATAAATTCCCATTATAGTAAAAGTCAAAGTCGGTCAGCACCGCCATAGCGGTCGAGTCCGCTACGGCGGTGCTGATATAGTAGAGTGGGAATTTCTAAAGTAGAGTAAGTTGCTGTAAATGTAGAAACTTCCCCAAAATTATTCAAAAATTCTCAAGAATATTTTAGGGAAGGGTAGAGGCAAATTGGGCGACTCAAACTCAGTTTCCCACTGAAAATCATTGCTAAGGTAAGAATTTAACTCCCCTATTTCAGTACTTTGATTCCCGGGTGTTAGAATCGATAATTGCAGGCTTGGGGGAAGGTTTGAATGGACCTATGAGGGTAGTATCCAGTGATATGGGGATTCTAGGGCATAGGGATTCTTGGGTCTTGTTTGTTTTTGTTCGATTATGATCTATTCACCATAAATTGCTTAATGTATCCGTAAAAATGGTAGTATTAGGTGAATTAATTATGGGAAAGCCTGGGGATGGGTGAAATGATCATGGGTTAGCCTAGGGATTAAGATTTGTGTATAATCCAGGTATTATTAGGCCTTTTGGACTGATTAAAGTATTGTGTAATTATTTTTAGACCAAGAACAAGCGAAAGCTTCAGAAAACGGGAAAGCTCCAATCCAGTAGAGTTTTCAGGCTATTCAAGAGAGGTGATGGTTATTATTTTTCCAAATGCAATATGTGTTCATGTAAATATCGCTTAGTATTGTATGTGCATTGCATGCTTAGGGAGTGGAATTAGGAATTTCTAAGTATCCGGGTGTCAATCACAGGAAATGAACTTGGTTTGGTTGCTTGTTGGTTTACAAGTGTTATTTTGTTCATTAATTGTTGACTTGTTAGATTGTATGTGATATTTGATTGCCTTGGGTATCACGCCTAGTATGAGATGCATACTGTTTGGCTCGGGTACCACTCCTGGCATAGAATACTTATCGATTGGCTCGGGTACCACGCCTAGTAAAGATTTTATAATGGTTGGCTCGGGTACCACTCCTGGTGCGGGTTTAATTATACTTGTTGATTTTATTTTGTTAATGGTTCCATGAGTGGACCTGGTTGATTGTTGAAACTGTGATTATTGTATGTTGGTCCATAAGAGGTCGGGTAGCTGTACTTAATATGGGGTTGGTCCTTTTGTAGACCGGGAATTACATGTTAAACACTTAAGTATTGTTCTAGAGATCCTTGGTTGGTCAGGGTTACTTAAAAAGGGTATATGCTTATTGTCATTGTTTATTATTGGGATAGTTGTTTAACCTGATTCATGTAGTTGGTAAGTTAGAGGAAAGACTGAGAGTCTGGAATGGTATTGCTGACTTGATTGTTCGTATTTGTCGTACTTTACTCAGCTTTAATTTACTGTTCATATATTGTTTATTGGAGATGACCGATGATCCTACCAATACACTGTGATTTTGTGTACTGATACTGTACTTGCTTTCATTTTGTGAGTACCGGACATATTCCGGCGGCTGCTATGCGACCTCAGTTGTAGTCCGATATTTCCAGATTTCAAAGGTGAGTTGTTTCTTCCGAGCTACCATGGTTTCATCTAGTACATCTCTAGTACATTATTTCGTACATAGACTCATTTGTTTTGAGGTTGCATCCCTGCACTCTAGACATTAGTAGATGTTTTGGTGCAGCGACTTTCGGATTCTAGGGGTAGTTTTATGCATGATCTTGTTATTGGTATTGTTTTGGCTATGAATGCTAGTTTAAATTAATGCATCTGGTTTTGAGATGTTAGATTTACTAAGTGTTGACTTAGTTATTGGTTTGCTCATCTGGGAGTTTTGGGTGGGTGGCACTCACGACAGTTTTGGTCGTAATATAAAATAAGCAATATTTAATGACTTAGCAAACCCCAAAAATCAAAATTAAAATTTAGCTATGAGAATTTGAAATTATTAAGTTATGTATCTAATATCACCTTTCTGACTATTTTGAGCTAGCATGGAATAGGAAAGAAAAATTAAATAAAAATACCTTATTTGAAGCTTTAGAAGCTTGTAAAATTTTCTTAAGGTTTTTAATCGAAGAAGGGAGAAAAAAATCCGATAAGGAGCACTGTGATAAAAAGGCTTTTCTTTGGGGAGGGGTAAGAAGTGAGAGAGGATGTGAACCCCAAAGGGGGGCCCTACTTATTTTGGCTGCATCACTTGGGACTCGCCTGACAAGCCCAGGCATGAAACTAGGCACTCGCTTGGTGAGTTTTTTCCACTCGCTGTGGGCTCTCACAAGCAGTTCTAAAAATTATCTGCATAGTCAATTTTTTTTGTTTTTGTTCGTGTACTCCATATTCATTATGTATTCAACCCATGTACTTGCACATAGTCTTAATAAATATTAGTGGGTTGGGTTGCCTTCCAAAAAATGTCTTATTTAAGGTCATGGCTCGATAACTTTTTATATTTTTTATATTTTTTTTTATTTTCTCCTAAATACAACTACTGAAATTAATTTAAAACACAAATTTCCTCCCGAGAAGCACTTGAATTAGTGTCGTGATACAATGCAATCAATTTTTTTCCTCCACTTTGAACTTATGAATTGTACCCCTAATTTTACATCAAGCTTTTGACTATGATCCAATGGTGGAGGTACAAATAAAATTAGGTTAAGTGACCAGTAGCACTTCTTAGCATTTGAATAGGTAATGTAATCATGTCGATTTACCACAATAACTTTGAGGATGTAAGCAATTTATTCCTCATCTATTGAATCATTCATTATGTCTAGTGGACTGTCATTTTTCACCCATAATATTGAAAGTGAATCAAATGAGGTCCAGAGTGCTCGAAACCTGAAATGGTTCTCATATTATGCATACTAGAGTCTTCACAAATAATGTTATTACATGACTCTATTGCACTCTTTTTAATAGTGATATCTCATATGCAAATATAGTTGGATGGTTGGTTTTTTCTTTCCGCTCCAAAAATTGGTCAGTATTCATAATAAATGGTGGTTGGACATCAAACGTCTTAACTGTTTTGTTCATGTGAGCCTGCAGGGCATGGATATCTGAGCCAAATTGCTTTATCGCTTGTCTGAGCTCTATTCTCCCTTCACTAAATTAATTTTCTATGTTGGAAAGACCATCCTGGATAAACCCATGAAATTTATTTTTTGAGTTTGTTCCTCGAGCCAAGATTCAATCATTATTTCTTCTTCATTATAACTCTCTCTTTATGAGAACTTGGTTGCTTTATTTATTTGAGGTTCGTCTTGGATATTGACTAAGTCTGTAACTTACTGATCAACACAACTTTCAGCCTCAGCATGCATCTTTGTGAGTTTAGCACCAATCCTTTCAAGATTTTTGTTTGTTCTGTTAGACTCTCTATCTATGCATAGCTTTCACTCTAGCTGCTTCAGCATATCAGTAATTTCTGACAATGTTTCTCTCATTACTTCATCGTTCCTGCCATATCACCAATAATAGAAGAAAAATCATCATAGAGAATCGGGGGAGGAACATAAGAGTTAGGACAACCATTCTAATGATTGTCTTGACCGCCACATATACTACAAATATCTCACTCAAGGGATTGGAGAGGTGCGCACAACCCATTCCCCAAAATATTATAAGAATTTTTCTATGAGTGGATTCCTCCAGAATTCACAAAAGGATCATGGTAATTAGTATACCCATTATTAGACCAATTTAAATTTCACGATGTCAAGAATGATAAAAAAATTATTACTCAGAAATATTTTAAAAAAAGTACTACTCAAAAATAAAATAAAAAACTTGAATAAGAAAAAAAAAGTCTAATTTAAATAAATAATTAATTTCTAAATCTCCTGCAATGACGCTAAAAACTTGTTGCCTCCCACAATACATGCAAGTGTACGCAGTCGTTAAAGTAATAAAGTGACTCAGAGAGCCGAATATCAAATCCACAGGGACTTATAATTAACTATTTACAAAATTAAACTAGTTTTAATTATTTACTCAAGCTGTCAATTCTCAAGTTGTTGTTGATTATACTACTTACTAAAGCAAGAAAGTAATTAAGAATAAATATTCTGAAAGTTATTCACAGAGAAGTTAAGACCTAGAATTATGACGCTTGTGTAATTGACGTATCTTTATATAATTGATAAGCGTTATTAAGATATCTACATGATATATGGTAGAGTTATGTAACTTGTTATTAGTCTTTAGACATAATTGAATTGTTTGTGTTTTCCTGTTACTCTTGTATGAATATGCTAGATGAACAGGAAGTGATAAATGAGCTGAATTGGCTAAGTGTAATTGTGTCTTGAACACCGTATATACATACATATATATATATATATAAATATATTTATGAGGTATAGGTCTGAGAGCCTGGTCATATATATATTGATGTTGATACGGTTATTATGGATCAGATACCATGCATGTATGGTACAAGACACCTAGAGTTCCCTACAGGTCATGGCTAGTGGGCAAAAATAAGACTCATAGCATGTGTGTACACACTCTTGCATATATCATTACATATGTCATTGCATTTATCATTTGTATGCTTTATTATATTGTTTCATGATTAGTCGTTGTAAGGTGGTGTTGTGATTATAAATAATATTTAAGGGTACTAGTCATACTAACAAGTGATTGATGGGCTTGACTTCCATGTGTGATGCATTCTTGCATATGCCTGTAGAATCTTAGTGAATTATGTGTAGTTGATAATATGGTGGTTAACTTAAATTGAATAAATCGTGTGGGTTTATATGTCTTGATATCGGTTAAGTCTCATAGCTTCTGAGTAAATGGTTATTAGTAGTTATATTGAGCGGACCCGTAGGAGAATTAATAACTTGTTTACAAATACATGGCGAGTCGAATGTTTGAGTGATGGGTGTATTGTGATTTGACTTAGTAGTTGTTGGGAGAACTGGGTAGTGGATAATTCCTTACCACTAAGCCTAGATGTGTAGGTAACATTAGGTTTGAACAAAGAGGAAGATAGCATGGGAGTAGAGATTACCCCTTGACTGGAGTAAATATTGGGAGTTAAGTGAGAGGTACTTGGTTATGAGCAATCATATGAATTATCCTATTATATGTTAAAGCGGAATTATCTATTTTAATATCAATTCTATATATGATTTATGTGAACTAATCTCAGTCGGCCGATGATACCTACCAGCACATGTGGTTGTACTGATGCTACTTTTGCTACACTTTCTTGGTGTAGATGTGTGCCAGGTTGGCTGAAGTTCGTGCTTAGATTGAAGAGTCTCCATCAGTAACTTCCATTCTCTACTTTTCTGACGGGAGTTGTTTCTTTTACATTGTCATCATGTTTACCTTTAGTAGCTCTTGTATAGGCTTAGACTAGATTTTGGAAAAATAGTAGTGGTTTGTATAGTTAACGACTAATGTGTATTAAATTGACACGTGTTTTATTGAGATTAATGCAGTTATCTTATTCATCAATACTCTTGAAACAGTTTAAGGGACTTTTGCATAAAAATTCTTGGGCGGTTTAGGATTCTCCTACCTGGAAAAGTTCGTGTAGGTTCCCGCATGATCCTATCGTGATTGGAGTCGGGACAGTTAGTATCAGAGCCCAGATTACCGGTATCCCGTATACAAGAGTAATGTCAAAATAGAGTCCTGCAGATTGGTGTATTTATGTCCATATCAAATCCTCGGGAAGCTATGGCAGCATCGCGATGAGACAACTCTCATCATAGCATTCCATCATGATGAGGAATTGGGTCACTGTGATGGAATCCTTTGTAGCAATAAGCCAGAGCTCATCGCAACGAGTTGTCATGACAAAGCGACACAAAACAGATTGCCTGTTTCAAACCTTTATTTTGGGACTTTACCCGTGCAAAGCAATTTTTGAGTAAATTAAGGCATACGAAAGCCATGTCATAAAAATTTCACTCTACAAATAAGTCCATTGTTCAACGAGTTCCACCAACAGCACTATAAATCTAAGCTATAGGAATAAAAATCATCTGAAAGTGCAAAAAGATAAAAGATTGTCTTACAAGAGCCCTACATGGTCAAATAAAAATTGTAATAAGAAGGGATAGGGGTGGGGAGTGTTCTATACGCTCCATCAACTCTCAGCACTCGAGCTACTAGACTCTACCTCGATAGACTTGCTGAAGAAGGAGAACTTTTAAACATCCTGTCGGGTCACCTTGGGAATCTTCTTGCCCGAAAGAGAACCTTAGACAAGGGCCTTGATCTTTTTCCACATCCGCACCATCAACTTATCCCAAGAGTGTCCCTTCTTGCTCTTTACCTCTAGCTCCTCCCTAAGCTCTAATTGGGCTTGTGCCAGGGACTCAAAGGGGGAAAGAGGAACAAAGGTACCTGCTGCACCCGAAGGATTGGCAGCCGTAGAAGGCACTGACTCCAATTAGGTTGATGATAAGCCCTCAAACATGGTCTTCAACACTGCCACATCTTCCTTGAGTAACTCTAAGGTCACCTTGCCCGATGCCAAACTAGCCCATGCTCCATCACCGGCCTGGACACTACTGCTCCCCCTCTCTGGCCCCAACTTCCTCTTCTTCTGCCTGTGACTGGAAGAACCTTTCACCTTTAGAAGGTTAAAGGGCTTGTAAATGAGGGTGATGCGGTCATTAGGATACACAGGCACATTCCCCCGTCTGCACAGAATAGAGATAAATGAAGGGAAGGGAAGGTCCCTAGTATTTAGTATCATGAAATATCTCCACTTCTCCATAATCTGTGCCCCTGCATTCACCGGCAGGCCCTCCACCAGGTAAGAAACAATCATGGCTAGAGCAAAGATCAAGTCTGAGGTGTTACTAGAAGGACAGACCCTCCTAGCTGCCAGTTGTATCCACCTCCGTGCATATGGAGCAAAGTGAAGGTTGTTGTTCCCCGTTGTTTTCCCGGCCCAAGAGACCGAACCCCTGTACTCCTCCTCCACCAGTGCCTTCACCATCCACTGCCTATCAGTGGAAGCCCTTCGTGCCTGGTATTTTGTCTTATCAAGATTTTGCACCCAGAGTCGCATTCATTTCCACAACAGAGATCTTAATTTTCTCAACCTGAGTGTAGACTATAGGATTTGGAACCTCCTAGTTAACCGTAAGGATGTGACCACAAAACTCCCGAACCCAGTTTTCATTCACTCCCTCCAGAACCTGCATAAAAGGAATCCACCCTATTTCAACTACCCGGGGGTAAAACTCCAGTTCCCTCTTTTCAATCTCCAGTATGCCAGGCTCCCTTACCGGAACAAAACCATGGAGACTTCTCTCCCGAATGAACCCTCTAGCTCTCTGCTCATAGTATCGGTTGCAACTTGCCTCATTGGCAAATTGCTCACACTCCACTTCCTCTCCTTTGGCCATGTTCATATCTTCAAGAGAAAGTTAATGGGTTACTCAATATGTTGACGATCGCTCATCAAGTAATCATTAAAGGGACTAGGCATCAAAAGGGAGCATGCTATAAAAAATATTCCAGCCTAAAAATAACTAGTGGTTTTGGAACTTCGTCGGGATGAATGTCACCTCATCACAATGAGTCATCACAATGAATTTCACCTCATTATGATGAAGACCCATCTATTGTGATGGTCTATCACAATGAAATATATCCCGTCACGATGAGGTCGTCATCCCCAGCCGGCCATTTTCCAAAAATGGAAATTTTTCTTGAGGAATGTGTTTCATTTTGTCAAAATTTCCCTCAGATCGGGCATAGCCTACCACATACTACTCATATACATGACTTTTATGGTGATATAAACTTCAAAATCAAGTCCAAAACATTTGAATCCAATTCAAGGTTATTATCCTACCATTACCATTCAATTTTAGGTCTAAGACTCCATGAACTCTGAGGAAACAATGTGAGGGGTAGTGTAAACGCGTTAACAACGTAAATCTTGTAATCATACTTCATAAATCTACCTTATGAAAGCAAAAACTTGTCCCACACCCCAACCCAATTTCTACACAAAATCAAGCATGATAATTGCTAAACCTATGAAATGTAGACGTTATAATCATGATTTAAGTTATCAAAAGAGTCCTTACCTTAAAAAATTAACGTAGAGTGTGATGAAATTGAGAGGATTTCGTGTGGAAGGAAGGGGAATAGTTTTGAAAATGAGATAAATGAGCATTTCCCATCCATAAAACTGCCATGTCACTTATCATGATGAGACACACTTTGTTGTGTTGGTCCATCATGATGAGACTCTATCTATCGTGATGATGCAGCTTACCGTAGTCAGTCGGGTCTGATATTCATTTAGGTCAAAAAACTTTCTTTGTTGCATCTCTTCCGCCTCTTTGGCCCAGAGAGTATTAAATTCTAGCTCCCTCAATCGACCCTTTCCCTCCAATAATTGGGGAAGAAAACTAAGGAAACTTGGTTCGTGTGTAATTTTTTATTTGCCTAAGCTACGTCTTATAAGTCGGTAATCTACCAAATTATTAAGCCTATATCCATGAGTTATTGCTATATTTTGAATAGATTTAGAGGTTCTTATGGCCTTATTGATGGTTATGCAGGTACTTTTGATAGATGATGATAAACAAGGAAATGAACCCAAAAAGAGCTAAAAGGAGTGAAGTGTGAAGTGTCGGAGAAGCTGAAGATTTTGACTGAAGGTGCGGTGGCCGTGCAACATGCACAAGCTGAGGTACAAATCGCACCTCCTTCGCATAGAGCTACAAAAGTCCTGAAGAGTTTGTTAAGGGGTGCGGTCATTTTGCGATGCACACATCCTAAGGGGCGAACTGCACCTCCTTCGCATGAAGCTCCCAAAGATAGTTGAAGTCATTGGCTCACTGGAAGGCAGTGTGCGACGCGCACATCACAACGTGCGAACCACATGCCGTGCCGCACACCTCCCGAAGGGCAATTTTGTCTTAATTTTTAGTGACATTTGGGAAACTATAAAAGGCTTATTCAGGCACAATTGTAAATAACTTTTATCATTCTGAATATTTTGAAGAGCTTTTTGCTTGGAGACTAAGTTTTTCACCTCCATTAAGAAGAGAGTTTCAATCTAGTTCTCTTGGTTAACACTTGTGTGCTCAAATTGAATCTAGAACTTGAGATTCAGCTCTAATTGAAGGGATTTTGAATTACCTAGCTGGTATCTCTTTCTCTCTTACTATGAGTGGCTAAATTCTCTTGTCTAGGGGTGCATTGATGATGGGTGCTTAAGAAATGGGTGTGGGTGTTATTTATTCTTGCTTAATTAACATGGGTCTAGTAATTTCACCAAGTTTTAATCCTAAAATTGGTGGTTGCAAACATTAATTTTCATTACTTGACTATGTGATTGTTTGAGAAATGATTTCATAGTTTTGGATGTGAAATTACTAATGGGAACTTGGGATTCCACTCAGATAGCTCTTATAAAGGCTTAGACTAGATTTTTGAAAGATAGTAGTGATTTGTATAGTTAACGACCAATCTTTATTAAATTGACATGTGTTTTATTGAGATTAATGCAGTTATCTTATTTATCAATACTCTTGAAACTATTTAAGGGACTTTTGCATACAAATGTTTGGGTGGTTTAGGGTTGTTCTACCTGGATAGGTTAGTATAGGTGCCCGTACGATCCTAGCGTGATTGGAATCGTGATATATAAGTAGAGATTCGACTATACACATAAGATCCAGTGCCACAAATAAGGATCTTCTTAGCCTTGACATTCTTTTGAACTAGCTTAATGTCTTCATCAGTGAATTCATCTCTTGTCTTATGACCATTTCTCTTCCTTTGTCATCCTTCTAGAAATCTTTAGACCACTTTGGACGATGTCCTAAAGTTTTGAGTCTTCTCCAATTATAAAATTTTGCATTCTTGCCTTTCATCATTTATAGTATTTTTCATTGAAGGATGATGACCTTGTAGTTAATTGGCTTTCTTGAACTCCAAATGATGCGGCTATCTTAGATTCTTTCAAGGTGTTAACTTTACTTGAAAGACCCTGTTGATACAAATCATTATTTTAGCTCTTCCTAATGTGCTAAAGAGATTCTTCAATTGTTTATCAAGAAGTAAAGTGCAGAATGTAATCAACAAAAGAAATTTTATCATGAAAAACTCCTTGCTCAATAGAGTAAAAAACCACGATCTACCTCAGTAGGGTTTGCCTCAAATCTCCACTAAAATCTCAAGCTATTTTAGGTTACAACTCTATAACCATAGAGACTAAGACCTCATTTGCTTGCACTTAATATAGGTCTGAGTCTGAATGGTTCAGACCTCAAGTCATTAAGTACAATTATTTTCATTAAGATTTAAGCAAATTAGTCTGAATATAGGTCTTAATCATTAAGATCTTGAACAAAGTCTTAATATTATTAAAAGATATTTTTGTGTGGATAACATTCACCATCACTCTATTCATAATCACCAGCCGCCATTACTAACCACCTCTGTCATCACAATTCACCACTATTTTCAATCACCATTAGCACCATTAACTATCATTAACATTGTCAACCACCACCATCAACCACTTTTGTCATCACAATTACTATTGTAAACCTTTAATGTTAATTGCAACTACACATGTCACACGCCGAGCCTAGACCTTGAATATGACCGACGTCTAATATCATTATTGACTTGAGCGTACTCATACATGGCATGTGACATATAAATTTACTAAAATATGCGGAAGACATAAGTAAAAACATAAGAGAGATTTTTATAAAGCAAACTTTGTTCATTTAGCTGAAAATTTAAAGTTTCATAATCATTGTGACACATAGGTCGAAATTGAATAACATGAGTCTGACAACTATTATCTATAAAGCCTCTAAGGTTTGAGAAATAATATCTATCAGGACAAAACCCCGTCATTTCTTTATTCAACTAAAGCATGACAACTCACATAACTAAGATCTCAGAAAGTAAGGAGGACTTACCAATAGCTGAAAGCGAGGAACTTAATATGCGCCTGATCATGAGCTTGAGTACATGAGTCTGCATCATAAAATGATGCAACACTAATAAGATAAGTACACAGAATATATAGTATGTAACAAAACTGAAGTGAAACAACATGATATTTGATAAACTGAATAACTGTACATGAGATACGAATATAATGATTAGTTAAATCATAAATTTACTAAAAAGATAAAATAATGAGATGAACTGGATGTCTGTACTGCTGAAAATATGAAGTAAAACTGAATGACAGTCTGAATCATGAGCTAAAACTTATGACTAAATCATGGACTAAACTGAATGACTGAATAACTAAATCATATAAGAAACCCAAAGATCTGAATATGAATGCAGCTGAAATTCTGAAATAAGTAAGTTGTATGCAAAGTATCATAAAACATGTTTAGAAACTGGTGGTCCTGTGTCATAAGTCATACTTAAATAAAAATACTGAATTTTTTTAATTTGAAATTTTTTTTATAACCAATATACACCATGTGAGCTCATGATGTCCAATCTTTGACTCCATTGGAGAGTTGTCCTATGCCTTGTCGATGTAATAGAATGAGCATGGCATGGGGATCAATAATAAGTCCATTTCGAAAAATATGGAAGGAGTCGGCCGACTTGCGAAGTAATTTATAACCTATGTTGGCATACCTAATTTAAGGCACATATTATCTAAACACATATCATTTATGGTGTTAAATAATCCTCCCAAAATACTAGCTTATGAGTCTTTTCTAAAATATTGAGTAACATGCTAGTTCTGAAGTTTCGAGATAAAAATACTTTATTTCAAATTCTAATAACATGCATGGAAAGAGCTCGTAAACTTTCATAAAGTAATCTTTTAAAATCTCAAATCAATTTTCATAAAAACTTAAGATAATTCTATAAAACATGAAATAGACCTCAAAATCTTAAGATACGTTCACAAGGTTTAAAACAAAATCCATGGACATGAAATAAGAGTCAAAATTAAAGGAATGACTTCAATTTATGAACTTTCTACTATTGTTCATGGAGGATTCAAAATTATCATTAAGAGACAAGGAAACTAAACTTCAAGGATTCAATTCTAAAATCCTAACTTGATTCATGAATAAAATCGGATGTTGAGAACATGCTTATGGGAAAGAACATGATTCTCACTCAAAGGTTAGCCTTACATACCTTGAGATACAAAAGAAAAACAAAGAACGTTAAGAGAATCCCTTCCCTAAAGCTTGGAAAGTTGTTCTTGAAGTCCTTGGGGTTTTCTTGAGAGAAGAGAGAAATTGTACAATGTATTTTTGAGTGTTAATCATGTTTAGGAGAGATTTTAAGTCGTGAGAACTGATCACATAAAAGGGATAGAACGAAAATACCTTTATTGAGATAAAGTGGAAAAGATTTTTTGTCTGAAATATAAAGTGTGCACAGCACAATCCATAGCATATTTTGGGCTGTGCGCTGCAAAATTCATAGCGTACTCTGGACCGTGCGCTGTGGACTCCACAACTGGATGGCTGAATTTTAACTTTTTTAAGTTTGGTGACAGGTGTGGCGTGGACCCCATTATATTGACCTGCTATCGCGTCGCTCTCACTATTTCACATGGCCAGAATTTTTGTTTAAGTTTCAAAACTCGTTCTAAATGATTTTTAATCGATCTATGGATCATATGACTTGATTTCTAAGCTCTACTAGGCGTACGTGACGATGTAAACATAACATGAAGTGTGAGGTGTTACAATATCTATCACCTCCATCATTATAATTATATCAATTTCCAATACCGCCACCACCACCATCACTATTAACCATTACCATCACTATGGTTAATCTCTACTACCAGCCAACTTCACCATCACAACTAGCACCACCTCCAATTACTACCAATATATCATTAACCACCATATATTTTTCAACCACTACCATCACCGTCATCACCATCACCACCACCTCTATCATCACTATCAACTATTTCTATAATTGTGGTCAATTCCTAATACCAATTACTTCCACCATCACTACTAGCACCGCTACCAATTATCATTCCTACATATCGTTAACCATCATACATTCTTTAGTCACCACCATCAACATCACCAACTACTAACATCAACCAACTTCACCATCACAAGCACTACCAATCGCTACCATTATGACAATAACTACAATATCAATCACCTCCACCATCACAACTATTACCATCACTATAAATCATCTCCACTATCAATGACGAACATAATTTTTTAATTTTTATTATTAAATAATAATTTAATTTTATTAAATTTATATATTTTTATAATATTTAATTAATTTATAATCTGAATTCTATATTTATAATATTTATAAATAAATACATTATGCACATTTAGATGTTGAAAAATGAACAGTCTTAATCATTTAGTGTTCAGATACTAAAAATAACATTTTAATCATTTAGATGTGCATTCAGATTCAAACGTCTTAATCTTAATGAAAACAAATGAGGCCTAAACCTTAGTACCTTTCCCCTTACAATTCTCTTAGTTGTAACTGTGCCTTTCAAGATTTTTTTGTAGTCTTGAAAGCCTTTACAACTCAATCAATAAACACCTCCTATTTATTCATTATTTATGTCACGCCAGATGTTCTATGGATACAAGTTATTTAATGCCCCGAAGGATTCTTTTTTAGATTCTGGACCGCGAGAGTTATTTCTTTCGATCTCCATCTTTTTATCCATAATAGGTATTGGTATATACTCCGATTTCGTTCTTTCATTAACAATTGACAAGGTCAAAGTTATTCTATCTAATTTTTTTATAGATAATTTGGATGACTGAAATAAAAAATAATAAAAGGGGGTTCCAACATATTACTCCCTCTATCCCACTTTATATGACTCACTTTCCTTTTTAGTCCGTCCCAAAAAGAATGACACATTTCTACATTTAATAACAATTTAACTTTAAAATGCCCATTTTACCCTTAATGAAATAATTTACAACCACACAAACATCTAAGACTCATTTTAGACCACAAGTTTCAAAAGTCTTCTTTTCTTTCTTAAAGTCCGTGTCAAGTCAAAGTAACTCATATAAAATGGGACGGAGGGAGTAATATATAGTGAAGTGTTTCCCCAGATTCAAAACTTTTTTCAATACTCACAATCCTTATTAGTTAATAATCCTAGTGATTGGATTTCTATGCTTAGTCTGATAGGAAATAAGATATTCAAATAAATAATTTTATAGTGAATGACTATTCATACATTGTATTTCATGCAAATTAGGGGGCAAGAAAACTCTATGAAAAGATGGTGGTTTAATTCGATGTTGTTTAAGGAGTTCGAACGCAGGTGTGGGCTAAATAAATCAATGGACAGTTTGATCCTATTGAAAATACCAGTGAAGATCCAAATCATAAAGTGAAAAATATTCATAGTTGGAGTAATGTTGATTATTTATTCATCTTTAAAAACATTCGAAATTTCATCTCTGATGACACTTTTTTATTTAGTGATAGGACTGGAGACAGTTATTCCATCTATTTTGATATTGAAAATCAGATTTTTGAGATTGACAACGATCATTCTTTTATGAGTGAACTAGAAAATTCTTTTTATAGTTATACCTAATATAAAATTTCTAGTAAAGTAAATAGGTTGCAATTCACGAACACAAGAATCAACCTAACAACTTGAGAACCAAAATACCTACTTTCTTCGAAAATATTATCTTTGTTGACAGTTTGACTCTCATAAAACCCTCCTCACAATGACTACTATTTACTAAGAATAAATCTCAATATGGCAAATAGTGTAAGAGACAATAACATCAATATGATGCTTTATACAAGAAAGATGATGATCGAAGTTCTCTCATCTTCATGCTCCATATCTCATAGTAATTTGGCCAAGAAATCTAATCATAATTGCAATTTATTTTCTTATTTGCTTAGACCTCCCCGTTTTCTCTATTTTCAAAACTCTTTTTATATATACAAATATAGCAATATTTTCATGTTGAAAAATATTTCCTTAATTCACACGTTTATTTCATAAACTCAATTCCTCAAAGAATCCACCCTGCACTTGAAAACTACTCGTAACTATTGATCAACAACCGCTTCCAATCGTCTACTAAGGATTCGATTCTTTCAATGCATATGTAATATTTTTGCACTTTTGTAGATAACATAATCAATTCCTTTAATAGACATGCCAAGGACTTGATTCTTATGTAGTGTTTGTTAATTATCAAAACATGAATTCAATTAAGCTCAACACTCATGTGTCTAGTTCTTTCAATGCATGTATAATATTTTTACAGTCTTATAGATAGCATAACTAGTCCGTTTAAGAGACATGCTAAAAACTTGATTTTTGTGTAGCGTTTGTTAATCATCAAAACATGAATTCAGTTTCGCTCAACACTATATAGCTGGCTAAAGTTTAATTATTCATCTGCATATATTCTAGACGACATCCAATAGTCTTGACCTTGACAAACAAGTCACCATGCATTAATCCACAATTTCATATCGATTATTCACACAAACTTGTACTATATTCTTTGATGTGTAATTTACTTGAGATATTATTTTATAAATTGTATACCACATAACTTGACATTCATGCGAGTGTGACGCACATTGTTGAAAAACTAGTTATTTAAAAAAATCATGAACATAACGTTTGTAACCTAATTTTCGATATACAATAAGCAATTTAAAATATTTTTGCAAACACATTTTCAAATAGGTCAGTACTACAGCTTTCTTTTTTCCCAATAAAATTGTTTTTTGGCTTGTAATAAACAATTCTTAGTAAATAAGCATATGTCCATTTGTGAGATAAATAAAAATTTCATTTCTCCCCACCACCCTCCATGTACTGCAAAACTTAAAAGTTAAAATAATTATAACTTCTCTTGAAGATATTAAAAAGTGAAAACAATTGAAAAGATAAGATTCTCGTAGACAATTAGATATTCCCAAAGTCATCAAATAATTCTAAGCTGCCACCAACCCCAGGACCCCACACCCCCAAAGGAAAAAAGGAAATTAGTGGGCGTTTGGCCATTGAAAGCTTTTTTTTTTGGAGTTGAATTCCGAAAATGGTGTTTGACCATAAAACATTCAAGTTGAATTCTGAAATTTGAAAAATAAGAAAAACTTATTTTCACTCCCACTTCTCACAAAAAATAAAAATAATTTCACTTTATATTTATGATCAAATACAACTTTAACTCAAATTTCAATTTGTATTTGATTTTCATGGCCAAACGTGACTCCTTAGTGTGTCAAAAGAGACGAGGTCTACCATGTAGAATAATTAAATCTAATCAATATCTACTAAACAAACAGTGCTTAAACAGAAAACGATGGTCCTCATGTCCTTGTATCATTCGTCATACACGAGGGTTCACTTTTTCCCCCTCTTAATAATCCTGACACTATTTTTTCTTCAATAAAGTATAATCTTAGTATTTTCCTCAGAAAATCTTTAATAAATAAATAAAATAAGGTAATGGTATTTAGTATAATTAATTTGTGCTACTCCATTTCTAACTCTTAATTATTAAACATATACATGCTTCTGCTTTCTTGCACCTTTCTCTTTGGGGGGTTTCTTCCTTTTCACAGAATCAAGAATTATAATAGTCTCTCTCTCTTGGGTCATGGCCGCTTGAACTCATCTGTCTAAATCTCTCTTTCTCTTATCTGATAGATACCCAAAAACATTTCACTCTTTCTCTGACTTTTCCTAATTTGACGATAATTTAAAGGTAAGACTTTTTTCTTCATTTTCTCTTTATTTTTCATTTCTGTGAGATAATTTCATGTGGGTATCTCTTGATTTTGATCTATGTGATGTTTACGTTTAGTTTCCTTTTTTGGTATTCTTTTTTTTGTTTTTTCTTATGGTTTGATTTGGATTGTTAAAGGATTTGGTTAAACCCAAGTTCATGTTTATGGGGCTTTATATGTTGAAATTTACTGGCTATTGGTGAAAAATTGTGATCTTTTCTGCACCTTTACTAAGAATTTAGTTCACAGAAGTGGCCAACTTTTTTTAGTGCTTTTTTCAGCTTGAATATACTTATAATTGTTGTACGGATTTGATACTTGATTGATCAGAAGTGAAAAAGGACTGAACTGAAGTAATTTGTGATTAGTCCAGACGGGGAAACTTTTATGATCTATACTATGATAGAGAAGTCTTCTTTTTCTTAAAGGAATATACTTTCTGACTGCTGGGTTGCTACAAAGTATTTCCAAATTTTATGTTAACATTTAGTAAATGATTTGCCACTGTTTTGATGATACGTAACTATATCTTAATTCTTACTTCATCTAAAAAAGATACATAGCTATATCTTAATTATTAGAAGGAATAATAAAGGAGATTAACTGCTTGCTTCTTCTGTAGATTTTTAGCATGGACTTGGAATTTTTTTCAAAAAAAAGCATACAATTCTTCTCCTTATATCAAAATGAAAAAAAAAAGAGAAAGCCGTTGTTCTCCTTGTTAGGATGCAGATGTTGGTGAAACTTGAAATGCTGCGTAATGTAGTAAAGGACTAACTTACACCTGTTGGGTTGCTACATTAGTTGGTTCTCAGTGTAGTGTGCTTTAACATGCAATCTGCACCAAAATGCAAGCATTCTTTCGTTTTTATTATTGAAATCACATCCTCTGAGTTTAATTTTGCATTTCTTTGTAGAAGAGAGAAGATGGAGAAAATTGAAGAGTCAGGTAGCCCTGGTTGGGGTGCATCCTTTTTTCAAACAACGGAAGATGTTGCAAGAGCTGTTGCTGCTGCTGCAGCTGCCGTTAGGTCGCCACGACCTTCTGTGGTATATTCATCTAAAGATGATAGTGGTAGTCAGCTTCAGAAATTTCAGCGTCAAGTAACTAGATTAATGAAAGGCTTATCCAGTCCCCCTGAAGTTAAAAGTGGAGCCTACAACCCGGAAATACTAACTAGCCAAAAGCGTCAGTGGGCTAGGTTTCAGTTGCAATCCCTGGTATGCTATATGCCTAACCCTGGAGCTTTCTGCTTTATGCTAAAATTCAGGAAATTAATTATCCTTTTAAAGTTCCCCTCAAGATCTAATTCTGGTTTTAATAGCAGTTGCTCCAAAATCTACTTTGTTCCAAATTAATTACTAGTTCCAGCTTGAAGTTTTGATTATGGTGAATGATAGACATTAAACTCCTTGATTTGATGGTTAAATGTAGTTTCAATTTATACTATGAGGGCAGAGTTCTTTTGGTTTTGTTAGATAATTATATTATGTAAGCTTGTAGGATCATAGAGTTTGGAAGGAGCCATCAAGGCTTTTTGAAAGCATGGTGGTTGTTGGACTCCATCCTAGCTGTGATATTCAAGCACTTCAAAGGCTTTATTTTTCAAGAAAGCTAGATGGTCCAGGGAGATTTAGAAGCGCACTTGGTGGTCAATGTCAATCCCGCGTGGAACCTAACCTTGAGCCTCAGGTGTTGATTCTTGTAGGGTTTAATTTGCATGGAGTTAGAATTGTATGATTGTCATGGACTATAAGATGTTGTTTCTTCTTTGGGTTTCAGGTCTTGTTTGTTTACCCTCCAGAGAAGCAATTGCCACTGAAATACAAGGATCTTCTCTCATTCTGCTTTCCAGCAGGAGTAGAGGTTGGGTTATCCCTATCAGCCCCCTTTTCCCTTTTATTTGACATGTATATCTGATGGTGTTGTGGAGTTTTTAGGTAGTTTCCTCTGTAATGTTGAGATATAGGAGAGATTTATTTTGAAGTATTTCAAGCTTCAAATGTGATTTCACTTGGTGAACTTCTGTAAAGAGTTAGATGTAGTAAGCAAAAACTTTTGGTTTGAAGCATACAACATATTATAGATGATGGATCACGCATCTTGCAATTTACATTTACCTGTTCCTACCTTAGATAAGAAAAGAAAACATAAAGAAAAGGACTAGTTGATTTAAGATACAAGCAACTAAGTGAGGCATTCTGCTTTCTCTATCAAGGGGAAAAAAGACGCAATTAATTATAGCTTGAACTTGGAATGTATCTTAGGCCAGGATAAACAAATATTGTCTCTCCTGTTGCATCTCTACCTTCTTTATTCAGCCATACTTGCAGTGGATCTTTTTCTGATGGTTCAGAAATGGTGCATCTGGCTACAGGTTCATGCTGTTGAGAGAACTCCATCAATGAGTGAGTTAAACGAAATACTTCTGGGTCAGGTACTGATGCTTCCTTTCTATAATGACCTCCGAAATGATAATTGCAATCAAATTCCCGTAAGAAAAGGCAAACTGCGGGGAAGTTTACTTCCAAGAAGAGGCTGATTAAAATACTCAAACAAAAATAAGTAGCTTAGTATGTTATTTGACAATTAGGTATTCATAGAGGAACAACTGAAGGCTTTATGCAGGTGCAAGGATATTTTTCCAGAAACTTAATTAAGCATATATGTGTCTTAGCGTTAGAAGAAGCTGTATCTTCTAGGTTCCATTAGCGGACCATATTTCTGTGGGTTCTTTTCTTGGATCAGATTTAGGCTTCTTGTAGAAACAAGGATATGAAAATTAATGAAGGCATACTTTATTATCTGCTATTTGGCGTATTTTCAAGTATTAGTAACTTCATCTATGATACCTGGGCCGAATTCCCCTTTTTCTTTGCCTATGGCATAAAGTAACTGTCGCGCCTCCCAAAAATTACCCTTAGATGAACATATAACTCCTCCAATGATTTCCCGAGCTAGAGTAGTGTATGCCTGTTTAAAAGAAGTTTTCTTTCCATACCAAGAGAATAACATAATAACACTAAAAAAAGTACTTTTCTGTTCCATTGTTTATTTTCCATTAGAAACACAATTATATATTTGTAAGTCTTTGGTCATCAGTCTGATAATTATCAACCTAACTTCAGTGTTTTGGTATGTAAATTTGGTTTTGTGGTGTAATAATACGTCTATTGTATTCAGATACACGTGCTAATGTGCTGCTACTTTTCCAGGAACACCTTAAACAAAATGATCTATCCTTTGTGTTCCGGCTTCAGGTATCCTATGACATTCTGCTTCCATGTATGCGAGATCTGCCTTGCATTATAACATCATATGACCCTTCACATCTCTGACCAGTCAATTTCTAATTGGTTTCTTTTTGTTATTGACCATACATTAATTTGTGCATGCAACTGTTTTAGATTTCATTTTCTATCTACCACAACATCATTAAATTATACAACTTTTTGATTGTTTCGGTTTTAAAGTCTCCTTTTCATTGTTAAATAGGTTCATGTAGTTTGTAGGTATATGCAATGAGAATATGCAACGTACTTGAAAATACAACGTAAGAAGTTCCTTACACTTTCAGGTGTAGCCTATATATTTGTCACCAACGTTAAGTAACTCTTTTTTTGATCAATAACATCAAGTAACTTATTAAAAGGAAATAACAGTAAAAATTAGCTTTCAACTTCCATGTCTACTCTGTGCATAGATGTGCCAGCTGTGGCTTTATAAACAGGATTTTTCACTTTTTCTGCCCCTTTTCTCATCCTTGTGTAAAAAGATAGGAGCAATTAGATAAAGGAATTGGTGCTGACCAGTTGGAGTATGTATTTTAAATTAACTTTCTTGATATAGGTTGCTGATAATTCAACTCTATACGGTTGCTGTGTTTTAGTTGAGGAAATGGTTCAGAAACCCTCTGGATTGCTTTCCATGATTTCAGATGGACAACATACCAGCTTGGGTATTAGCCGCCAAATTTTAACAACACGCCGCTGTTATTGCATTCTTTCCAGACTTCCATTTTTCGATCTTCACTTTGGTGTATTACATAGGTTCGTTTCTCTACCTGTTGAATTTTCTATATCGTCCAGATCTTTTTGTTGTCAAAACTTGATGGGCCTAATTTTGGGAATCTTGTTGAACAATAGCCCCATAGTGTTCAGTTACCTGGATGCTTTATTGTATGGTTACATCGAGAGAGCTATTTTATTGAGTGTTTATCTGAAGAAATAGGCAAGATCAATGTTTCTGTTAACAATGGGATAGCTACTGAATTTACTGATACCTTGCAAGGTTTCTCTTGTGCATATGATGGACTTCCTATCAGCTTTCTTAAAAATGATGAACTTCATATCCGTTTCATTTCTTGTGAATTGTATTAGAGGTTGCCAGCATGTACAAAGATGATCAACATTTCAGATAAACGAGCCTCGGGAGAGTAAGGTGACCTTGAAGCAGAATGAGATGTTGGCTAATTTTTCAGCTGAAATTAATCTGGGAAATAGGCTTTTCTTTATAAAACTTTCGAGCAACATCTTAAATAGTATTTTATTTGGCTACTTAGATATAGTCTCTTGCAGAAATGCAGGGTAAGGCTGCGTACAATAGATCCTTGTGGTCCGGCCCTTGTCGGACCCCACACATAAGCGGGAGGCGAGCTCGGGCTGCCCTTCTTACTTAGATACTTAAAAAGGAATCAGAAGCATAATACAATTAGTACATTTCTGCTCTTTGGCCATTGTTTTGAGAACTTAATAAAAGAGAATTCTTGAGAAAGTCTATGAAGGAAGTACTACTTAGGTTGCTTGTACATTAACATTTGCTTGTAATAATGATCATGAGCAAGAAGAAGCAGTATACCAGCTTCTGGTGCTTGCTATTACTAGTCTATATATGTGCAGAATAGGTAAATGTATGGTTTAACTTTGGGAGATTCTTCGCAAGTCATTGTTGTTATTTCTCTGTTGCTAGTGCCTACTGAGACACTCTTTGTTATTTGTCCTTTTTCTAGCATTTTCACTGAAGAAAGGTTGGAGCGGTTAACTAAGCAAGTTGGTGATCTTGATTTTGATTCACTTGTGATTGATGATAAGGAAGAAAATTTGGATGAAATTCCTCCCAGCAGATTATTGGAAGAAACAGCTCAGTACATCCTGAATGGCACTGTAGAAAGCCCCCAACCAATCACTGCTGATTCTGTAACTAGTGGAACTGTGGGTGACAAGTCTCAGCTGGAGTATAAAGTTGCAGAAGGGGACGTACTCCCAAAGAAGGGTGAAAATGATAACAAGGCATGTATGGTCGATAATGATATAGATTTTTCTAATAAAGAATTTATATTTGGAAGGCAAGTCCCTGAAGCTTTTGATAATTCCACTGATGATAATAAACAACTGGTAGAAAAGGGTGTACCAAATGCTGTTTTGCCACTTTTAAGATATCATCAGTGCGAAAGTTCTGAATCTTCCTCTAGGTATATTACTTCCTCTTTGGCTTTTAGTACATTTTTTCTTTCTGATCTGTCCCATAAATTTGTGACCCTTTTGCTCTGCTCTATATCCATTGTGTCCAAAATATTGAGAGAACATCTTACTGGATGTTGGTATTATCAGCAAATCCTACCTCTATGAAGTGCTTTTAGTTTTGGATACAGCTTCCAGGGCTCTCCTAGTGAAGATAGACATTTTAGAAGTGATTTTGATGAAACCGAAACAGAGGAAGCATCCTTTTCTGGTCAAGATGATTCAAGCCAGCATAGTGATATAGTAGAATGGGCAAAGGTTTGAATTTAATTTGGCGCATACCCGTTAAAATTATCAAGTTATGGCCTGTCATTAGTGGGTTATCCAGGTCTTCTCTGACCCTTTTGTTCTGCTTCACCTTCCAGGCCAATAATCGTGGATCTTTGCAGATACTATGCGAATATTACCAGCTAAAATGTCCTGAAAGGGGCTCAACAATTAAGTTCCATCCTCTGGATCACCTTCATCCTTTAGAATATTATAGACCTGATGAAGCACTTTTACACGTTGCTGGATCGACAATTGACTTAAAATCATGCAGTACAAGTTTGGAATTTGCAGAGGTAATTTTTTTGGCGACTCCTGGTTTTATTATATTTTCGTCATTGAAGAGTGAAGTAGAGGGGGTGGGCGAGATGTCATGTTTTATGGTTGAGAAATGGCTTATCCAGCTAGCTACGCTTTCCAATAGTTTGTATCCTATGCATTATCAGCTCATGTTAATTTGGTTTCCGTAATACAGGCTCACAATGCACTCATGGTGGAAGAGGAAGCAACTGCATTGTCAGTATGGGCTGTTGCATGCTTATGTGGCTCATTGAGGCTTGAGCATGTGCGTGGTGATACTGGCCATCTATACAACCTAAATATAACCATTCAATTGAATGATTGACGTACTAATTTTTCTACTTGACTATAATACGTTACAAGTGTTCCGAGACTACTATAAAGCTTTTTGACCTTTGTCAGAAATGATGGCCTCTTTGTCACCAAATTTCTTATAAAGAAGTGCAATGCCAGATGGGTTAATGTCATCCACATTAACTTTTGTTATTGAATACGGACGTTCTGATTTAAAGTGAAAAATGCGGGCATTAATTTCATACTTCTAGATAGGAACGTGTATGCTATGCTCCAATCTTTGACTTAATGTAATGGGTTTGAAGTGGAAAACCACTACAGGATTCTGGCTTGCAGCACGAACACGAATTTACCAGAATATTATTGAAATAATGCTCAACATGTTAAAAAGGGCAATATGACTAATTTTTATTTTTTATGACATGATAGTTTTCTTTTCTGTCCTTAAAATTAATCATTTGTATTAATATTGTCCTATTTCTGAGCTGCTATGGCAGCAAACCTCTTGTGGAGGCCTCCACATTACTGCATGGATTGCTTAAAATGGAAAAAGAAGGTTAAGGGAAACATATTTCTTACCAACAGAATGGGGATGGGTGTACTTTTTGGATTTTTGAGAATTGCTCAAGCTCTATAAAGTTTTGATTTACCTAATTATCGCCAGCGTATTTCGCCTAGTATTGGAATAATTAATTCATTTACCCTCCTATATCTAGTTGTATACTTAGTCTATTTAATCTCTCAATGTTGTCTATGAACATTCTTGCATGCTTGTTAAAGTCTTTTTTTATTGGTAAACACACTTGACCAGTGGACAAGGAAGCGCTGGTTTTAACATGCCCGTCAAAGTCTTTTGACGCTATTGTTCCTACTCGCGTGTTATAGGTGCTGACACTGTTTGCGGGAGCTTTACTGGAGAAGCAAATTGTAGTGGTTTGTTCAAATTTGGTAAGTATCAGTTTGCGGCACAGTATAGATTCAATTAGGTTTGGCATCATCGAAGTGCTGTTTTGATTTCACATACTGAATGCTTTCTTGATTAGTCTGTTCTGCCTAGGCAGCATAGTTTATTGTTCCAAAGATTGATTTTATCTTCCCCATATATGTAACATGTTAGGTGAAGACTTCTTTCTAGATCCACATGCCCTTAGTATTAGCATGATTTTTAAAGCTGGTATCTTTGAAAGCGCTAAACACTTGATGCAGAATCTAATTTTAGTCACTTAATTGCAGGGCATATTGTCTGCGTGCATTCTGTCCATTATCCCTTTGATTCGTCCTTATCAGTGGCAAAGCTTGTTGATGCCGGTAACTTTCAGTTGACAATGAATGTTTTCCTCAGGGGATAGATCTATTGCATTTCTGATTTATCTGACTTTCTTGACATGTGAATTGTCCAGGTTTTGCCTAATGACATGCTGGATTTTCTGGATGCACCTGTTCCCTATATAGTGAGTATATCCATGTCTTAGGATTTTCTTTGTCTTTCGTAATTGGCTCCCAAAGAAATATATAAGCAAAGAGGTTTTGTTGGAAGTTAGATGAGGCTATTCTTGAAACGATTGGAGTACTTGAATGAGGGGTTTGTTTTATTTTGACTGAAAGTTGGTGGGTTTTTAGATGCTCTCATCGTCAGTGATGAATGTTTTCTTGACAATCATGTTAATCATCCGCCATGATACCATTTTGCCTGCTTTTTCTTAGATATCTTGCATTATTGGGAAATCATTCGGTATATTTATCATGTATTTAGCTGATCTCATCTGTGCAAGAATGTCTTGTTTCCTGCATTTTCTCAAAATGTATCTATCTTTCCTGGGTTTTTGTTGCCAATTAATCAAATTGTTTGTCCTGTTTGAGTGCTTTTTTATGATGATGTGGTGTTTTATTTTCGATAAATCATTCTTAGGTCACAAGGGTCCATTTCTGGTGCATTAACTTGTATACATATATTTTTTTTCTTACCTTTGAGTAGGTAGGTGTGAAGAATAAGACCTCTGAGGTTCAGTCAAAGTTAACAAATGCCATCCTTGTAGATGCAAACAAGAACCAGGTTGGTGAACTGGTCATTTCCATTGCATGAGCTGAAAGTAATTGTTTGCATGACTCTCCAGCAGACTGTCTTCTTCTTAGTTTTTGTTTTCAAAGCTTCATTACTGAGTACGGCATGGATGTTGTGAACGATGTTGTTGCTTGTTATTAAGTTTTCTAAGAGGTATATTTTTTTCCCGTGTATTACATTGAAAATCAGGTGAAGTCACCAACTTTACCACAACTTCCGCAGCAAAAGGAGTTATACTCTTGCTTAAGTCCTCACCATGCAAAGCTGGTGGGAGAAAGTTATCTGGCAAGGAAGAGGCCAGTTTATGAGTGCACAGATGTTCAGGTATTGCTTTACGTCTCATTGCTCCCCTTCCATTCCTTCATTTCTCCCTTGCCACAGGAGCAGCCATGATTTAGTTTTGACTCATCTAATGTAGCTTTTGCATCCAACTAAGGTGACATATTTATTTGTTTTTCTTGGAAATAGCATGGATGAAGCATTTCTAATTGTACATTTGACGTTTGATTATAGTCCGTGAGTTTCTTAACTTCTAGTCTATTGTACCATCAAGAAGCAAAAGAAAAGAAGATATAGAAGGACAAAATGAATCTAATTATGCCTGTAGTTGGAATTAGATAAGTAGGTTAAGTTAAATGTTGTGAGGTCTAGTCAGTCCTTTGTTGGAGCCTCGCAAACTAGAACTCAACCTTAGTATGTTGTCCTCCTTTTTTCTTGGTTTGATGACGGTGGTGTTCAGGCCAGCTTGCATGAACCTCGACTATTACATTTACACTGGGTACCTAATATCTCTCTGCATACCAAGGTTTAGGCCGATGGAAAGAAATCATGTAGTGTTTTTTGCGTCCGTGGGACTTGAACCTGAGACCTCCTAGTTCTCTTCGCTCTCTATTGACCACTAGGCCAGACCCTTGGGTGCAAGTATGATGTCCTCTCCTTGTTACGAGGATTCTCAATTTTCCTTTCCTTCCTGAGTGTTTAATCACTTTCTTACCTTTCTAAGCTCTATCCCTTTGCAAATGCTCAAATTCTCTCCTTCTGAATGGATAATCACTTATTCTGTTTTTATAGCTTATTGTTTCTCCTTATGACCCAGCAACCAAAAACTATTAACCAGGATGAGTAAAGGGTTAATTGGAGGTTCCTCTTACGGGGTAAAAAAGGTACCATACTAAGGGCGAGCTTGGGATTCTTTATGTATGTGCTCGTAGAAGGTGGGTTACAGAGGGAGCATGAATTTTATCAGAAACATCCTAGTTTTTGTTGAACTGCTTGCAAAGTATGTAATTCCAATGAGGTCATAGCTCCACCAGTGGACCATCTTGCTAATTGAATTGTGAATTGGTAGAAATGATTAGATTGATGAAATGTTGAGACATGGTACATTTCATTTGTAATTGCATACCTGAATACTATTTCTTTTATATGAAACATTTAATATGTAAACTGAAGGTATATAGAGTAACTAGTGGAGTTTATTGAAGATATTTGCTGGTTCTTTCTTCGTTTCCTTCAGCTCTCCTAGGGAGCATTTACTTGTGGCCTCCTATGTATATATAATCTTTTGGTTGAGTTCCAAAAACCGATGACCTTTTAGGTGGTGTTTGTGCATATTGTTTTTGACATCTTGCAAATGAAATTTCAAAAACATGTTTATTTAAGTTTTTTCAGAAAAACTTCTTTCTGAAAAAGTGGTTTCAGGGTATTTTTCAAAGAAAAAGTTCTTTTTCCATTCACAGAACACTCAACAAATCTTCAAAAAGAATGCGACTATCCAAACACGTCTCTTTTTGTACCTTTTTTTTCAAAAAAAAATTTCCCGGAAGTTCTTCAGGGCTTTAAATTAATTCAGCTCCTTAGGATATCTTTGTAGTTCTCTTGAAACTCTGGCATCACAGATTTCATAGCTGCCTTTGTCATTTTGGTCACTGGCTCTTCTTGCTTTATGATATTTGTGATCTCATTAGAATGCTAATTGGCCCAGAAAATAAGTGTTCAATGTAATATCTTTACAGTATGTTGTTAAGCTATCTAGTCTATCTTTATTACTGTTTAACCATGACATTTATGTTTAGGTTGAAGCTGCAAAGTCTTTCCTGGCAGTGTTGCGGTCTTACCTGGATTCACTTTGCTCGAACCTTCGTTCACACACAATTACTAATGTCCAATCAAATGATGATAAGGTTTGTAGCTTCTCCCTGGAGCATTTGATTTGGCTTACTACTTGTGTGAAAAAGCCTTGTCTGGTTTTTTTAATCCTCTGGAATGTTTTGAAGAAATCAAACGAAAGAAACAAGAGAAAGTAATAGAATACTTTGGTTCAGTAAACCTGGACAGGGTGACTGTACTTGCATCACTTTCGAAAGGTATCTGTTACTTAATTATTCAGAATCAGATGTTTCCTAGGCTCTTTGGCAGAACCTGTTCCAAATAAGGAACCATTGAAATTGGTATGCTTAACCTGCTGCAAACTGTATGTACCGGTTTATCCAATACAGAAGTTTGAAACAGTATTTTGATATTTGAGCAATTTTACACACCAAGACACCTGTACTTGAAGAACAAGCAGTTTACTTGAGTAAACATATTTGTGTTTCCACCCCCCAAGAAAAGTAGATGATGATGATAGTAGATTATTTGGAGCTGCTGGTGACATCTGTAACTTTTAAAAACTTCTTATTTTGGGAAAATGAATTCAAAATTCATATGCAGTAAAGCTTGTTCCTGTCTGAAGCTCCTATCGTCTGAATTTATCACTCTAAAGGCTTCACTGATAACTGGAACTATTTTTTGCTCAGTTCCTTTATGTGCATTAACTTGAATACCAGTATTTGAGGAAACCTTTTCTCTTTGTATACATGAAAACTTACACTAGAGTTTGTTAACTTGGTGACACTGTTTTATTATTGTAGAGCTTTTTATCATAAACACTTGAAGGTAATATTTGCATGTGTCAGAAGTACATAGTTTCAGATTGTAAAATGTAATTTATCTGAAAACTTCACTCTTTTTCTGCTCCACTTGGTGATGGATATAGTCATCAGTTTTATGAAGTTTTGCATTGTTAAAATCTCAGTCTTCATTCAGTGTGAGCTCTTATGCCTAGATGTTAGACTAGTTGCAGTTTTTTTTCTTTTTCCTGTAACAATAGCTACAGTTTGACAAACATCAGCTTTTATGGAGAAATCCTTATGTGTTTCGTTCTTACACTGATTGGTAAAGAGACTCTCTTTAACTCAGAAATTCTTTATTCTGTCCTTTGTATAATAGGTATCTCTGCTCTTGAAGGAGAGCTTTATCGAGTCTTTCCCTAGTCGAGATCGGCCCTTTATGAAGGTGTGTGCTTAAGCTTCCCCACTTTTTTCAGTTATCTAAAGCCATATAGCTTCACTGCACTGCACCCTGCTAATGTCATTACTGTGTGTTTTCCAAATGATCTGTGAGCTGGACTTGTTCATCTTAATGGTTTGCTTGGAACACTAGATCTGCATTTACAGAAGCTATACAAGCGATTTGTATTGTTATATAGGGCATCAATTGATGTGATGCAAGTCCATTTTAGATTGTACTAAAAATATTCACTTGCCACTTCTTCCATTAATTTCTTGTGTTTAATGTCACCCTTCATTATATGGTAAAGCCACCACTTTGGTTTTCCTTGTGCAAACACGAAGAACATGCTAATCTGTTACTTCTTGCTCTTGGTGAAACAGCTTTTCCTGGATACACAGCTCTTCTCTGTACATACAGATTTTGTACTCTCTTTCTTCCAGAAGGAATAGAGCCGCCATGCAAAGATCCAGTTCGTGATGTAATAGTGGAACGTAAGTTTCCGTATCTGTAGCTTATAGTTTATTGCTCAGTCTAATATAAGGGTAAGTTATGTATCATAATTCATAGAAGATACACATTTAGTCACTTGTACTGATTTCTAACATCAGTCTGGTGTTTTTTGTCCTTTTCCGAAAAACATTTTTCAATTGTTCAAACGCAGGCATGCCAAGTAGGCAATGCAATTTAGAACATAAACGAATGTAGGATAGAATCATAGACTTTGTACAGCGAGTGAAATTCTAGCAAAAGCTAAAATATCTGTGCTGGTCTGAGTTCCATTTTTCCTTGTTTTTTAGCATGTTGCCAAATCTTAATAGTGAAACCACAACTGCTAGTTCCCTCTTTATTACCACCAACGGTTGTGGGGGGTGGTAAGTACCTCTCCATTCCTAACGAGAGATCTCGGTTCGAGCGCTGAGAATGGAGTTACCTTTGCAAGGGAGCACTTTACCCTTCAAAGTGGAACTTTTCAGTGCAAATGACATTAATTGGACTCCAAAATAGACAACATACTCTGGGTGGAAATCAACCAAAAAAAAGAAAGAATTCTCCCTTTTTAGTTTTTGGGTGTGTTTACTAGCTGGGAGATGAGAGGTCCGATACGAAAAAGTTGCTATCCAGGATTTCTTGAACTGGATTTGTTATTTCAAGTGCCCCAGAAATATCTTTCCCTTGGGCAAGTAAAGGCGAATCTAGGATTTTGAAAGCATGTGCGTACTATTATGAAAAGGTGGATTTAGGATATAACATTAAGGGTGACAACGGTACTGGAACTGGCACCACTGAAGGAGAAAGACTGGATCTGGGACAAAGCTAGTACTGTACTTATCGGCACTTTTTACCGTACCCGTCCCGGATTGGTAAGTACCGGCACCGGACCGGACTGGAATTCCGGTATTAGACTTCCCCTTTTTTTCATTAATTTTAATTAAATTAAAACTTGATTATTTACAATTGAAAAAGTTTCAAAATATATAACTTATTTAATATTTTTTTTAAAGTATAACTTAATAAGTTAAACTTTTTTCAAAGTTTAAATTTTGAACTTTCAAACTATAATTTACTTAGTTTGAAACTTTTAAACTATATCAAACTTTCAAACATTTTAAATTTCAAATTATAAATAAAGTTTGAAACTTTTTAAACTAAAACTTAACTATTTAAATTTGAAACTTTCAATTCAAAGTTCAAACTATACTAGTAAAAAGTTATATATATAAAAAAAGACTTGTATTAAATTTAAGGCGAATAGCTTATAATTTTATTCATAAAAAATAAAATGATACAATTTGTATTACAAATATTAGAAGAGCACCTAATCTACGCAGCCATCTTTTAAGAAGGGTTCTGTTTGAATTAGGCCTCGAATTATCATACTAATATCTGTAATGTCCAAAATAGTCTTGTTTTAGATTTTCTAACATTTCTAGTGTAACATCTTCCGGAAGTGGTTGTAGTGGTTGTTCCTCCAATGCATCCATGTTGTCTTCACTACTATCTACCAAAATATTATCTATATCATATTCAAATTGGGCAGGTAAATTTGGACGCCCATAATTCCTTCGCTCGGTATTGATCCAATCTCAAAATAATACCGATATCTTCAAGCTGTCTGATGCTAATGAATACCTATGCTTTTCAATTTGAAATGTTGATGCACTAAAAGCGTCCTCTGAAGCTACTGAAGATGCTTGAATAGCTAGCACATCTCGAATCACCGAACAAAGTTTTTTAAATGCTTGTCGCCAGTCCTCCACCATTCTAAAAGTTGATGTTGGCCTTGTGCATCCCTAGTACTTTTCGTTCCCTGATTAAGATATTCATCAAAAAAAAAAAATTTATTAGAAGTAAGACCAAGATAATCTTCTAGCATATCATCATTATTATCTTCAAATCTACGCTTAGAAGTGTCAGGATCTTCATTACGTACTACATTTATTCTACCAAAATTATACAAGTCATATAATTTTTTAGCTTCAATTTTTATGCTATTTTTAACTGTTGTCAAACTAGGTACTTCGTTATCTTCAATATCTAAATTTGAATATATTTTCTCAACCATTCGTGATGCACCTATTTCTTTGTAAGTTGGGTTGAATAAACAAGCAGTTAAATAAATTTGAGGAATAGAAAAAAAATATTTTAATTTTTTTTTCAATCATTGCCTTAATTAATTTTTAAACCTTTCAATATTTTTGAATTTAACAAATATAGTAGAAATAACACATATTTGATAAACCTGAAAAAATAGTTGAATAATAAAGTCCAGATATTATTTTGTAGCTACATTATTTTTTTTAAAAAATCTACAAGATCCTTTACGTCGTCTTTCCAATCATTTTTAGTAATTCTATAATCCATATTGACATTATGAGCATTCCAAACCATTTGTATATGCATTCTATAATCATAAGCAACTTTAAGCCTTTCACATAAAGAATTTCATCTAGTAGTCACTGATTTTGAAATTTTTCTAATCAGAAGATTCAATTCTTTACAACGGACTTCAAATTCCTTACGTCTACTCTTTTTTTAAAAATAAAATGTCAAGCAATTTTAATTTTCATACAATCATTATACATTGCTATACCATCTCTAACAATCAAATTGTATATGTTGCGGCACACCTAATATGAACACCATCATCATAAGTAGGGCAAAATACCAGTTTTAGTTTATCAACGACACTTGTATTATTAGAAACATTATTTAGGGTGACACTAATTACTTTATTACAAAGTCCATAAAAATCTAAAACTTCTTCAATAGTTTGAGCTATGTAACTATCCATTTTATTATATTTCACAAACTTTATAACCTAAAATTCTTTTTTGCAAGTTCCATTTTTCATCAATCCAATGGCTAGTAATAGTGAAATAATCATTACCATTAACACTACGATCCATATCAGAAGTGATATCCACCTTACAAGTATTATAGGAAAATAAACAACGAAGATAATGAAAATATTGACCTTGATAATTAAAAATAACTTTTTTAGTTATGTTATTGAAAAACCTTTAAAATATGAATTATACACTATTTAAATATAATGAATAAAATTGAGATTTTCACCAAAATTAAAAGGCAAGCCACTAACAACAATCATTTTAGCTAATTCTTCAAGATCTCTTTCTCTACTATATGTGCGATGTTTACTAGGGCCAGAAACATTAGAAGGGTTCTAACTGTGATTGAACCATGTTAGAATGCCCTATTCCTAAAAATGTATCAGGAAGGGGAGTATCATTTTTTTAGCATTGTCTATAGCCTTAGCTTGCAAAAATTCAAGTTTATAATATCCCATCAAATGATTACTTAAATGTCCTGTCCCACCTCCTTTCTCGAAGTTTTATGATTCAAAACATGTTTACATTTTCTACAAGTAGCTTGAGTTTTTCCTCATTTTGATCAAAGAATTATCACACAACAGATTTTTTAGGACGTTCAGCCTAGGGCTTAGCCCTAGTAGGATGTATAGGGGGAGGGGAGGGGCATGGGGGAGTTCAGTAGCAGGACTAGTAGGTGTCTCTGTTTCATCATCATCATAATCATCATTATCATTTTCAAATTCTACTTCTTTATCTATTTTTTCATCAAAATTACCAAACCTTCTTTGTAAAGATTCATGATCTAATTCAATATTACTATCAATATTAAAAGCAGTTTCATCGACATGCGTAAAATCATCCGTATTAATTCTTACTTGAGCCACTTTTCTAATTTTAGATTTAAAAGAACTACCTACTTTTTTTTCCGGATAATGCATTAGTGATTCTATCAATTTTGTTTTAGCTTTACCAATATTTTTATTACCAGAATTCATACTAAATTATTAAAAATAAGTAAATTAAATTTAATATGAAAATTAAATATAAAAAAATAAATAAGTAAAAAGATGGAATGAATATACCAAACGTCTGCGTAAAAGCAGACGCGTATAACTGAAAGCCAAAAATTAATAAATAAAACTTGAAGTATGAAAATTGTTCCAAAATAATTCACCACTTTCAAAATTTCAAACTAATAAGACTAACAATTTAAAAAAGATTGTAGTAGAGAATTATAGCTGAGAGAGTAGAAGAAGAAGAAGATTTGTAATTGTGTGAGTAAATAATGAAGGGGAGAGGGTATTTATAGTTAAGAAATAGGACTAAAATATAATTTAAAAAACTTTGAGATATTAAATAAAGTTAGGGAGGTAGGAAGGTGTTTTGGGGGGTTTGGGTAGGACCCACTAGCCATTCCCAATGACTAGCCCAACGGATCTAATATTTTTAAAAAAAAATTAAACATTTTCTGGCGCCTAAAACGGATCAGATCAGACCGGTACCCGTACGAACCGGACCGATAGCGGCCGGTAGAAAACCCCCAGGCCGTCTCTCTACTCCTATCGGTACCCCCTTCCTTTCCTCCACCGAAGCTTGGCGAATTGGTACGGATCGATACCAGTGTCGATAGCTCCCGATTTCGTTGCCAGACTTATATAACACTACTATATATAATCTAGGTGGGAGAGCATGAACTCTCCTATATACGCTTTTGTGGGCAAGTACGTTTTCCCGCTTGTCAAATATGTCTATATATCCCCATAAATTTTAGCAGTATTGTCATTCAATTTCACAACGAGTATTGTCTTACTCCCTCCAATTCCCTTGGATAGTCTGATTAATGTTTCCTCCACAACAATAAGGAGCTAAAATATCTACTATTACTTCAATTCGTGTTTCAAAAGTTCATAATTTTATATCTTGACTATTTAAAAAAGGGTACATATCTATTAATAGTTGATATTGTATAAGTATATGTAGATCCTAAATTACGTAGGCTCTCCGAGCACGTTAGCAACTTCTATGTCAATCACTGTTACTTTCTCAACGAAAAAAGGTCAAAAATGCCTGAAATTATGTGAAATGAAACAAAAATATCCTCCATATATGGGTAAGTCCAATAATATCTTTATTGTTAATAGTTTGATTTTCAAAAATATTTATATTGTCCTTAATAAAAAATGCTTTTTTCCTAATAAGCATATTATTTTTTTTAAAATATTTTTTTTCTTAATAAAAATTTATTTTTCATAGATTTTTTTTTTAAAAAAACGTCTAACTGATAAAAACGCGGGAAGTAATTTTTTTTTGTTCTTAATCTCATCTTATTAATTAAAATGGAATAACCTCATAATAACTTCATGTACCTTTTAATTGATAATATAAGTCCTGCATCATTAATTTCTATTTAGATAACAATAAAATTATTTTTCCTAATAAACTAGGAAATAATTTTATTTCTTAATATTTTTTGAATTGATGCAGGATAAGCATTTGTTAATATATATCTTTGTTTTAAAGTTAAAATAAAAAAAGGTCAACAATAACTCCATCAAAGCTATTTTAAAAATATTTTGTGATTTGAAGTAATATAATAAATTCTTGTGTTTTATGACATTTTTCTCGTTGCTGGTCATATGTATAGAACCAATTTCGGGATTGGGCACAGTATGAAAGATCTTTTAGATGCACATATTCCTCCGGGGGGACGATTGGGGCGTGGACATAAGGATCTTTATGACACAATCAACAATTCGCTTCATTTTCAATTAGGCCTTGCTCTAGCTTCTTTAGGGGTTATTACTTCTTTGGTAGCTCAACACATGTACTCTTTACCTGCTTATGCATTCATAGCACAAGACTTTTTAATTTTAAAATTAAAAATTATATAAGTAAATATTTATCCTTCTTTAATTCAAAAAAAATTAAGAAATAAAAGTATATTCTGCTTTATTAGAAAAAAGAATTCTATTGTTATTAAGACCAAATGTTTAACCAAAAAACATGCCCCTCGTAATTAAACTCTTCTCAAAGATCCTTTATCTGGAAAAACGTCACTTTGGGCTGGGACATTTGTAAAAATGGAGTTCAATGGAATAAACATAAATATGTGGGACTTCAACTGGATCCCCAACAATAAGAACCTTCGATCTCTGATCCATGGCCTCATTCACTACAACTATCTCAATATGAAAGTCGGTGATATCTACCTCAATGACTCTTGGCACCTCGATAATTGTTCTTTTGAATTTCCTAAAGACATTATTAAGGACATTTCCACTGCCACTGTCCCTGCTGACTTGAGCCCCATGGATTTTGCTTCTTGGTCCTTAAATTCGAATGGGGAGTTCTCTACTACTTCTGTCTACAACATCATCCATCCTCCCCCCAAACAACACCAAAACTACCTTTGGATTTGGTCTCTCCCGACCCTTCCCAAAATTAAATTCTTTATCTGACAGTACTACCATAATCGTCTACCCTCAAACTCTTACCTTCACCACTTGGGGTGTCAAAATGAACCCAAATATATATAAGCCGTTCAACTCGTCTAGAATTTTATGGGTTGGATTCATGATAGTTTGATATTGGGTCAACTTTCAATTCATTTGAGCTTTACCCATTTAAAATTAATCTTGAGTTGAACTCAATTATATCTCCCCTTCAACCCGCTTCTTTAATGCTCAATATCTTCTTTAAGAAAACAAACTCCTTCAAAATAAATAAAATGATTTCCTTGATGAAGAAAAATCACACACCAACCCCCACCCACCCACCACCACCTCAATTAATTTTTTAAATTTTTTTTAAAAGAATTCTTTCCTACCCTACCCACACACCCCCACCCCCAATTGTTTTTTTAAAAATTCTTTCCTATCCCACCCACCCACGCACCCCCACCCCACCCCAATTTTTTTTTTAAATTTGTTTTTAGTTTTGTTTTTTAAAAAAATTCTTTCCTACCCCACCCACCCACCCCCACCCTCACCATACCCCACCCACCCACGCACTCCCACCGCAATTTTTTTTTTTTTAAATATTCTTTCCTACCCCACTTCCACCTTACCCTACCCCATCTCCCCCCTAATTTTTTTATTTTTTTCTACCCCACCCTACCACCTCCAATCTACATCAACCACCCCGCCTACTCCCATGCCCTACCCTCACCTTACCTCACCTTCAATCAAAAATATTTTCTAAGAAAATAAGTTGTCTCTTACTTATTTTCTTGTGTTTGGTATGCAAATAGAAATGGGTGGTGGGATAAAAATAATTTTAATTTTTCTTTAAAAAATTAATTTTTTTCTTTAAAAAATATTTAAAAATTAGGTGTGCGAGTTGGGGTGGGGAGTGGGGGTGGTGTAGAATTTTTATTTTTTTTTTAAAAAAAGAAAAAAAAGTGTGTATGTGGGGGATGGTGGGTGATAATAGTATAAAAGTATGTTAATATAATAGTAGTATTGTTTAGATTAAATGAGTCAAATTGAGTGAGTCATGACCCAACCAGATGTTTAACCCAACCCAATTCAACCCAAAGTAAATTTGACCAGGTCATGACCCAATTTAATTATAATTCAACCTATTTTAATCTCTCCAATTTCAACCCAACCCACCCATTTGATACCTCTATTCACCACCTTAGCATTGCTCCTACTCTTTGCTCTATCTGTACTCAACATGACGAAGATCTGCCTCATATCTTCTTCAACTGCAAAATTGCCCATAAATTCTGAAAAGACATAAATTTTCAGCCACCAATTCCAATTGGCTCCTCCACCTTAAAATTTCCCAAATCCAACTTCACAATCCTTTGCTAGACTGGGAACACTTCTTTCCCCTAGCTTTATGGCACATTTGGCTTAACCGAAATCACAATGTCCACAATGCTACCGATAGACCCATCTATACAAATACCCTCTATTCCGCCGCTATCGAGCATAGGTGCTGCTCTGAAGCTACTCAAACCGACACGATCACTAATGATATCCTCCGTCCCATGGCCTCAAATTGAATATTGATGGTGCGTTTAATGGTATGGTAACCTCCAATGGCATTGGAGTGTTCAGAGATAGTCATGGCTCCTGAATAGCAGGTTATTACCAGATTTTTAAGGGTATAAATCACACATATAGTCAGAGCTCCTGGATAGCAGGTTATTACCAGATTTTTAAGGGTATAAATCACACCCATTCCGAGCTCAAAGCTCTCCAAGTGGGTCTGCGTTTGGCCATAACTCACAAGTTCAACACTTCAGAAATTGAAACGGATGCAACAGATGTAATTAAATTGATCCAAAACCCATCTGCTTTATTCTCTAACTTGATAAATGATTGCAGGTGCGCACTGAAGAATCTGGGGAATCCCCAGATCCGGCATAACTATAGGCAAGGAAACAAGGTGGCTCACACTTTAGCAAGCGAAGGACCAAAGCGAGCCACAACAGAAGCAGTGCACTTTTTGATGGTACCTCCACCATGGACGGAAGATCTACTTCAACTAGATAAATTAGGAGGATGTAGTATAAGAAAGGTTAACTGTCTGGACTGTATTAACCATGCCAAGCTTGGCAATCTAAGTATCCTAAACTCTAATATTTTGGCTAGTATAGCCAAGTAGAAGCTACCAACTACTACCCTTTGAGGGATATTATTGATGCTACTGGGTCTGCTGCACTCTCTAGTCAGAGTGCCTCAAACCATTATGTAAGTGCTATGTGATTATAAATAAATAAATATCCTTTGCAACCCAAAAAAAAAATTGAAAATTAATGATAGATATTATGACCTACATTATCGGCTAAAAAAGTACATGAGATTTTTCCATTTTAATTGATGAAACCACATTAAGAGTGTCGCGCCCCATTTTTCTCGCGAAAAGCGGGATTCGACGTGGCAACTCTCTTTTAGGAAGAGAGTGAAGAGTCGCCACCTAACGAATTTAAGGCGCGTTAGGGCACCGTTCTAACTGATTACAATTAAATTAAATTTTAAGTCTACGCAACCAGAAATCGGGTAAGGGTTCAAGTTACCTCGAAAGGAAGGTGTTAAGCACCTTTCGAGGTCCACAAATGTGGGTCCCTGCCGGATTCGTTATTTATGTGGGGAATTATGTGATAAACAAAGGTCGGTTAATAAATTAAAGTAAAAATTTTATTTTTAAAAGAAACAGATAAGTTAGGCTCTAATTAAATTATTAATAAATCTAAGTGAGAAAGAAATAGGCGTGAATCACAATTAAAATACATGAACAAGTAAATAAGAAGAGATAAGCGAGAGAATATAATTTACACAATGATATAAAGAAGATAACTTAATTACTAAGTGACTTAGTTAACTACCCCAAACAAATGGAAAGAAACAAACTTAGGTTAATTTTAACCTATTCGGATCAGCGCTCGGATTATTATCGGAGACAATTCCAAAGACATTGTCGTATTCTGCTCGGGTCAATTTCCATTATATCCGTCTATCTACCCGCCTAAGTTGGTTATTAAGATTATTTTACCTAAGTGCGTACTAAAGAAATGAGAAAAATCTATCGTACCCTGGTATGCCTACTCGTCCCACTTAATGTCCAAGAGGCATTGGACTACTATTTTGGATATGGGTCTAGACAATAAGATTCCAAGGCTACTTAATTAGACTCAGGATTAACGTTAATCAAAACATACATGGACTGGAAAACAAGTAGCACATAAATGATCTCACACAGGCCTCACAATTCGTACAATTAACACTTTATATAGCATGATATCTAGAGAACGTGCAAAACCACTTATTAATTATTCCTATGAACAAAGTTTCTAAGTATTTAACATGCTGAAAATAAATCTAATCCTACAAACAGGATGATTGATTATTTTAACCTGCTAAAACTGTTTTTTAGCTATAGGCATGAGAGCTAATTAAATTAATGTGGTGAAGCTAAATTGAACGTATAAGCAGAATCTTTAACTTAACATGCTGGGCCTGAATTAATCCTATAGATGCGGTTTCTGAATGTTAAAAAAGGGGCTGAAACAGTCATACTGAACCAGTTTTACATTCTGAAACAGTTTCTAACATGCTGAGCTGATTTTAACATGCTGAAATGATTTTAACGTGCTGAATCCTATAGGCATGACTTCTAGTCGTATTATATGCAGAACAGAGTCAATACCATAGGCATGATTTCTAACATCATTATGCAGAGATGGATCCTAACTTTAACATGCTGAAACTTTATTCCTATAAACAAAATGATCACTTTAACAATCTGAAGTTTTAATCCTATAAACAGACTGGTTATTTAGCATGCTGAAAATTAACAAGTCCTATAGGCATGGTATCTACTTAGTTTAAAAATGCTGAAACATACTGAACCAGGTTTAACATTCAGAAACAGTTTCTAACGTGTTGAACTGATTTTAACATGATGAACGATTTTAACATGCTGAAACAGTTTCAACGTGCAGAATCCTATAGGCATGATTTCTAGTCATGGTATATGCATAAACTGAATTAACCCTATAGGCATGCTATCTAAAATACACGAAACACTGATGCTGAAATCAATTTTTTAAAGTAGACATGATTTTTGATTTTGTTAAAAAGATGAAGCTGATTTTAAACATGGTAACTAGCTTTGTTATTTATATGCTGAAACTGATTTTTACAACTTAAAACATGGTAGCTAACTATCATAAATGCCGAAACATATTTAACTTATAACATGGCAACTGAACAGGACTGAAAACTGGTTTTAAGCCATAGAGCATGCTAATTATTTTAAAGCTGAAACGAACTTAAACCTATAGGCATGTTTTCTAGGCGTTTTCAAACAACTAAGGCAAATAGCACGTAGTTTGCCCCTCCCCCATAGCAGTCCCCCAAAGTATCTTATTTATCGTCAGAGTTTTACAATAAATTATTACAGACCGAAATAATGAACAAAATTTGAAGCTAAAAAACAGGCTGTCCCGATACTCAGAAATCCCGATCCCGAACAACTCTTCACAGCCAACAAGAACCTGTCAAACATGTAGAACATAGGACTCGGAGAACCTTAATACAACCTTTAAACCATGCCTTGACATGTCAGAGTTCCTGAGGATCTCAAGGACCCTAGGCAGTGCTTATGTCAAGGAGCATGAATGCATTAGGGCCTCCGTATTCCTTCAAATACCACGAAAACCAACCAAGACATAACCAAACATAATCGAGCAACCAAGACATAACCAAATATAATCGAGCAGTCACTATGCGAACAAGCAATATCTAATCTTTTAACAAGTAACACTGGTTCATGACTAAAGCACAAAAGGAAACAGATCAAGCCAACAAGAAGTAAAGTTTAGACATCCTATATACATGCTCTCTAATGACTCACAGATACAAAGACGTACGTAGAATAATCACAAGTAACAACATAGATCGACTAAAGCACACATTTAGGTTACAAGTGATCATGTATGAATTGGAATCGACATTAATAGAGACTAACCGGTTGGCCGCAAACAATACGAAAATAGCCAAAGTCCAATACTTAGCAATCAGTAAGCTTGACCACAGAGAAGAGAATTCTTAATATATGAGAGTAGTAATGAGTAAAAGTCTGAGCCATAATGAAAAAAGGGGGGGACTGCTTATATAGTAGTTGAATTGTAAAGTCTGAGCCATAATGAAAAAGGGGGGGACTGCTTATATAGTAGTTGAATTGTAAATAAGACAAGGAAAGAGAATATTTATTTAATTAATTAAAGATTTTTCCTTAAGCAGATTGACAAGATCAAATTAGGATTAGAGAAAATTTGGCCTAATTTACCATAAATATGCAAAGAAATATGCTTTCCTTTTCGAAAGAAATCAGTCCCACTTTATTGCAAAATCAGAGCAAGTTTTAAAAAATTAGAAAATTTACCATAAACTTTCCCAAAAATCAAGTAATTAAATCAATTAGAGGGTAAAACAAATCAATACTTTTATCATATTTAGCCAAGTACCAAACTGTTCTAGTCCATAAAAGGAAGGAAAATCAGTTGAAAGAATGAAGGCGTTAATTAATAACTAATTGCACATACTATCAAGCTGTCCATAGTTTGAACTCGAAAGAAAAGGGGACAGACAGATCAATTTCACTAAAATAGACAAGTAACAAGGCTATCAAATCATGCTCAATTACATCATGCAGTAATCAAGTAATGGGCAAAGAGAATCTCAAATTTCAATAACAAAGGTTTATCGGGCCTCGGGGTTAAGCATGAATCTCCACAGTCATGAGTATGGCTGCCTCTCCTAATCAACAATCAGTCATACGACAATATGAAACAAGATGGAAACACGACATGGTAATCCAAATATGCTTAGACATCCCTTTCACAACAAAGTAAACTTATAATCAAATTTCAGAACTAAATTTATAGCAAAAGCTTTGTAAAAACATGATTTCCATCATATTGTAATTGGCATAAGTAATCAGTCACAAATCAGTAAAATTACGTGAACATGCATAAACCCTCATAGATGGATTTTGAATCTTAGAACCTGTAATACGAGAGAATGAGCAGAAGATGATATATCCGAGCACAAATCGCAACACTGGTGAAACCTCAGTCGGATCTGGAAGATCCGTTGTTCTATTCGTCGGAATCCTCCGCCGTTCATCGGAGAAAAAAAAGACCTCCGATTTTTTTTTTGGGGTTTTAATGGTGGCAGCGGATAGGGGGTACGAGGAGAACAAGGGGAAGAGGTGTTGGAGAGGAGAGTTGAGGGAGATGGGGGCGGCTGGTCATTTCTGGGTTTGGCCGGAGGGTGGCGGCGACGGGTTTGGACAGAGGTAAGAGTGGCTGTTTGGTGGGGATTTTGGTGGAGATGAGGTGGCTGTGGTTGCTGGTCTGCCATGGCTGGCGAATTGCCGGCGACGATGGTGGTGGCGGTGAAGAGAGAATTTGGGAGGTGAGGCGGCTAAGTGGGAGAGAAAATGAGGTAGGGTTTGATGGGGGTGTTGTTAAAAGGGAAGAGGATGTGAGAATTGATCTCGGCCGTTGATCATATGAGATCAATGGCTGAGATTTAATGGTAATTGAAATTGAAAATTGAGATTTAAAATTGAGCCCAAATTGACTCAATTTAGGCTAAATTTGAAAGAAATTGGATACAAAAGGCTAAGATTTAAATGATTTGGGAAGACAAAATGTAATTGGGTTGCTATTTAATTAATAACACACTACATACATAATTTAATAAATAAAATAATAACTAACGATAATTAACAAATAAAGAATATTATTTAAAATTATAAATAAATTACGTATACATTTTGTACGTAAAAATAATGACATGTAATATTATATGAAATTTATGATAAAATAGTAATAATAAGAAATAAATTATATACTTATAAATTGTATACGAATTTAAAAAGTGTCAAAAAGACGATAAAACCCGTGATTTATTTAGTAAATAGAAGCAATACGCGAGGAAAATATTAAGCTTTAAAAATAATAATAACTAATAAAATAACAGCCCGAGAGGTATAGGGAGGTCAAAATTGGGTGTCAACAGCTGCCCCTTCATTGCTCGGGAATGAAGGATGAATTGTCGGGCAAGGAACGTTGACTTAGTGGCCAATTTTGTCCGACCGAAAGCATAGTTCTTTAAAATCAGAGAAACAAGAAAGGATTTTTGAAAATATTGCGGCCGAGACTTCAGTTTCAAGTCGCCTACATATCTCTGATTTTACAAGAATCAGGCCATGTGTAGTTCTAGATTTAGGAACAAATGAGGTCCCTAAAGATAATGCACATCTGAAAATCTGAACGAAGATGTAGTTGGCACGAGTTGATGAGATTTAAACGATTAGCTGAAAATAGGACATGAGCAACGGTCCAGTGTTGGCGGTATAGGGATAGTAAGAGTTATGTTTTGGAAGTGAAGACGATGGTTAATCTCATTTCTTGACTTGTTCAGCTTTTGGTGCCTGCAATTTCTATTATAACTAGATAAAAGATTACATTTAAATAAAAACTAAAGTAAAACATGATGCAGGTTCCTTTTAAGACTATGGAATGCTGCTTAAGAAGATAAAAATGTTGTCTTAAGCGATGATATCTCAGGATCATGATACGTAAAATTAATCCTCAGGCCATGAAATGATGTCTGCGGGCCATGAAAATGATGCCTTTAGACGATGATGCCTTTGGAATATGACAAGCAGAAAGTACATCCCTAGGCCATGAAATGATGTCCGCAGGCCATGAAAATGATGCCTTTAGACTATGACGCCTTCGGAGCATGGTAAGCAGAAATTAAAGGAAGCATATCTGTTTTGAGTGGCA
Source organism: Jaltomata sinuosa (assembly GCA_003996215.1). Classification (NCBI taxonomy): domain Eukaryota; kingdom Viridiplantae; phylum Streptophyta; class Magnoliopsida; order Solanales; family Solanaceae; genus Jaltomata; species Jaltomata sinuosa. Next base: position 69,671 of record QJPP01001787.1, on the reverse strand, counting down.
TATCATGACGTTTGGTAGCTTCTGAATAATTTGTACCATGGTAGGTTGTTGTGATTCGATACGGTCTCGGGCTCAATGCAATCTTGGGCACAATGCAATTCTCGGGCCAATGCAATCTTGGGCATAATGCAATCTCGGGCCCAATGTAATCTCGGGCTCAAATGCATTTTTCGGGCCAAATACAATTCTCGGGCCAAATGCAATTCTCGGGCTCAAATGCAACCCCGGACCAAAGTCATATCGGGCATAATATAATTCTTGGGCAAAATATAATTCTCAGGCCAAATATAATTCTCTGGCCAAAATACAATTCTTGGGCCAAATGCAGTCTCGGGCCAAATATAATCCTCGGGCCAAATATAATTCTCGGGCCAAATGCAATCTCGGGCCAAAGTCATCTCGGGCATAATGCAATCTCGGGCCAAATGCAATTCTCGGGCCAAATGCAATTCCCGGGCTCAAATGCAACCCCGAGCCAAAGTCATCTCGGGCATAATATAATTCTCGGGCCAAATACAATCTCGGGCCAAATGCAGTCTCGAGCCAAATATAATTCTCGGGCCAAATGCAATCTCGAGCCAAAGTCATCTCGGGCATAATGCAATCTCGGGCCAAATGCAATTCTCGGGCCAAATGCAATTCTTCTTTGAGGAAATAGAGTAGCTTAGCTTTCTTGCCATATTTTGATGACGGTGTTTGTCTTGATGCTGCTGAGACAATTCTCGGATTTGTACCTGCTAGTTCTGCGTTCACAGAAAAATTGTTAATTTGTAAATAAAAAGGGGAGGTTGATTTGTGCATATGCTCTTGGGTGCATCTGTTCTCCTTGTTATGTGTCTGCGGGCCGTCGCACTCTCTTCGGGCACTCGCTCGAGCAAATAAATGAATAAGCTTTGAAATCGTATTTTGAAATAATTTGCTTTGAAAAGGTAAGGGAAATGTTTAAAAAATAATAATATTGTTGAATCATAAACCGTGACATGCTTTGAGACATCACAACATCTAATCATCTTTGCATTTGGAGTGCAGCTCCGACGCAATTTTTGAGGGCCCTCAAAAATTTCTGCCCCAGTGTAGAACTTGTCTTTCGGCTAGAAAATTTTGTAGAATGAGCGATCGCTTGTTGTGAATTTTGAGGTTCCCTCAAAATTCTCCCCCAGTCTTACGATTCATGGTAATGCTTTTCAGATGAAATTTTTGAGATACTCTCAAAACTCTGCCCCAGTTATAATGCTTGACAAAGGAAAATGAGAGGTTTTATTATGATAAGTCCGAACTCCATAGGAGCGCCTACATATCCCTCTTAAACGGGAATCAGGTCGAACGTAGTTCCAATTAAAAAGGAAGCATAACAGAAATAACTTTCTCTTAACTTCTCAGATGAAGTATCTTTTGACAGCGTCAGAATTGATAGGTTTGGGCCACACTTCACCATCCATTTCTGCTAGTATGAGTGCTCCTCCTGTCAGAACCCGATGGACCATGTAAGGACCTTGCCAATTTGGTGCAAATTTTCCTTTTGCCTCGTCTTGATTTGGAAAGATCCATTTTAGGACAAGTTGCCCCGGTGTAAAATGACTTGGTCTGACCTTCTTGTTGAAAGCTTTGGCCATTCTATTCTGATAGAGTTGACCGTGACAAATTGCATTTATTCTCCTCCCATCAATGAGTGCCAGTTGTTCCATTCTACCTCGCACCCATTCAGCATCACTTAGTTCTGCTTCCTGAATGATCCTTAGAGAAGGTATCTCCACTTCAGCAGGTATCACAGCTTCAGTACCATAAACCAGAAGATAAGGAGTGGCCCCTGTAGAAGTCCTCATCGTAGTACGATATCCCAACAATGCGAAGGGTAGCTTCTCGTGCCAGTGTCTGTAATTGTCAATCATCTTACGCAATATCCTCTTGATGTTTTTGTTCGCAGCCTCAACTGCTCCATTCATCTGTGGCCTATAGGCTGTAGAGTTTCGATGGTTGATCTTGAACTGCTCACACGTTGCTTTCATCAGATCACTGTTGAGATTGGTGCCATTATCTGTAACAATTGACTCAGGAACTCCAAATCGACAGATAATATGATCTCGGACAAAATCAGCTACAACCTTCTTTGTGACAGACTTATGTGAGGTAGCCTCGACCCATTTGGTGAAATAATCAATAGCAACAAGAATGAACCTATGTCCGTTGGATGCGGCAGGTTCGATAGGACCAATAACGTCCATACCCCAAGCTGCGAATGGCCAAGGAGAGCTGGTGACATGGAGTTTGTTGGGAGGAACTCAAATCATGTCGGCATGCGTTTGGCATTGATGGCACTTTTGCACATAACGAATGCAATCCGTCTCCATAGTCAACCAAAAGTACCCGGATCTCAGTATTTTCTTGGCCAAGGTAAATCTGTTCATGTGAGGGCCACAAGTTCCACCGTGGACTTCTTCAATCAAACTAGAAGCTTCCCTAGCATCAACACACCTCAGCAGTCCTAAATCAGGAGTCCTCTTGTACAAGATTTCTTCGCTTAAGAAGAATTGGTTAGTTAACCTCTGAATAGTACGCTTTTGAATACTTGTGGCATTCTCCGGATAATCTCCATTTTTTAAGTATCTCTGGATATCAACATACCATGGCTTGCCATCTAACTCCTCTTCGACATAGAAACAATATGCAGGCTGCTCGTGAGTATGAATAGGGATGGGATCAATATAATTCTTGTCCGGATGCTGTATCATAGAAGACAAAGTGGCCAAAGCATCGGCGAATTCATTCTGGGTTCGCGGAACATGTTTGAATTCTATCTTGACAAACCTTTTGCGCAATTTTTGTATGCAATCTATGTATGGCAGGAGTTTCCTGTTTTTGGCAGCCCATTCCCCTTGTACTTGATGAATCAACAGGTCTGAGTCCCCAATTACCAATACCTCTTGGACATTCAGGTCAATGGCTAGCCGAAGCCCCAAGACGCAAGCTTCGTGTTTAGCCATATTGTTGGTGCAAGGAAACCTAAGTTTGGTTGATACCGGATAATGCTGGCCAGTTTCTGAGATCAAAACAGCTCCAATACCTACCCCTTTGAAGTTCGCAGCTCCATCAAAGAATATCCTCCACCCATTGTATATTTCGGATATGTCCTCTCCCACAAATGTCACTTCCTCATCAGGAAAATAAGTTTTCAAGGGTTTGTATCCATCATCTACGGGGTTTTCGGCCAGGTGATCTGCCAACGCCTGTGCTTTCATGGCCCTCTGAGTGACATAAACTATGTCAAACTCACTCAACAAAATCTGCCATTTAGCCAGCTTCCCGGTAGGCATAGGCTTCTGGAAGATGTACTTTAGTGGATCCATTCTCGAGATCAAGTAGGTAGTGTATGCTGAGAGGTAATGTCTCAACTTCTAGGCTGCCCAAGTTAATGCACAACACGTGCGTTCCAACAAAGAGTAACGAGCCTCATATGATGTGAACTTCTTACTCATGTAATAGATTGCCTGCTCTTTCCTCCCTGTTTCATCATGCTGTCCCAGGATACAACCGAAAGCATTATCCATCACAGATAAATACAACAGTAGTGGCCTACCTGGCTCAGGAGGGACCAATATGGGAGGATTAGATAGCTAATCCTTGATTTTATCAAACGCTTCGTGACACTCTGACGTCCATTTAGTGGCAGCATCCTTTTTCAATAACTTGAAAATCGATTCACAGATGACAGTGGATTGGGCTATGAAGCGACTGATGTAGTTGAGGCGGCCCAAGAAACTCATTACCTCTTTCTTATTTTTTGGTGGCGGAAGCTCTTTGATGGCTTTGATTTTGGTCGGGTCCAACTCTATTCCGCGACGACTGACGATAAAACCCAATAATTTCCCCGCAGGGACTCCAAAGGCACACTTTGCCAGGTTCAGCTTCAGATTGTACTTCCGAAGCCTATCAAAGAACCTCTCGAGATCGTCTAAATGACTCGAACCCTTCTTAGATTTGATGATAACATCATCCACATAAACTTCAATTTCCTTGTGGATCATGTCATGAAAAATGGTAGTCATGGCCCTCATGTATGTAGCTCCAGTATTTTTCAACCCGAAAGGCATAAACTTGTAACAATAAACCACCCAGGGTGTAATGAAAGCGGTTTTCTCAGCATCCTCTTCATACATCTTAACCTGATGATAACCGGTAAAGCAATCCATGAATGATTGTGTTTCATGCTTGGCACAATTATCGATCAAGATGTGTATATTAGGGAGTGGAAAATTGTCCTTAGGGCTGGCTCGATTAAGATCCCTGTAGTCAACGCAGACTCTGACCTTACCATCCTTCTTGGGAACAGGTATGATATTCGCTAGCCAAGTCGGATATTCAGTTACTCGAATGATTCCAGCCTCAACTTGCTTTTTCACCTCCTCTTTAATCTTCAAGCTCAGATCAGGTTTATACTTTCTGAGTTTCTGTTTGACAGGAGGACAGGAGGGATCAGTGGGCAGTCTGTGGGATACAATCGAAGTGCTCAATCCTGTCATATCTGCATAGGACCAAGCAAAGACGTCTTTGTGTTTTTTCAAAACTCGAGCGTAGCCCTTTTTCTCATTTTCAGATAGGTAAACACTGACGTATGTTTCATTAGCCACTTCCGAGTCCCCTAAGTTCACTACCTCTGTATCCACTAGGTTTGCCTTAGGTTTATGTTCAAACTCTTCAACCTTCTTAACGAGTTCTTCCGGTACTTCAGCTTCTTCTACCTCTTCTAGTTCACTTATATTATGTTGCACGGTCTCATTACATGTCACAGTCTCAGATTCAACGTTTTTAGAAGTAATTTTGCTGAAAAAGAAAGTCAGAAAAGAAAACATAAATAAAGGATATCAATATACTGAAGAAAAACCTTTTATTAAAGAAAGCTGAGTGCTTTCAACATAGTAAATAGCAAGAAAGTGAACTCAAAATCGAGCCTATTTATTGAAAACGATAAGATAAAATCTTCTTCATCTACCCAAGTGCTCGGCGGGCCCTAGAAGGAGTGGCAGTCCAGTTGCTGAGGGTGGCTTCAGGCTGATTGTTCTGTTTAGGAACTCCCCCTCTCCCCTCATCGATGATGACATTGCTGTTCTCTTCTGTCCGAAATAGACCTCTTAAACTCTCTAGCACATCATCTTCACCATCATCAAGAAATCCCGCAGAGACGAAAGTCTGATGCAATGACGGTATCGATCCTAGCGAATGATAATAGAATCCGCCCACGGGTGACTTCCAATCTTTGTATTCTTGTGCAGTGCCAAGATAACCCAACCCGAATGTGGTCTCCTGTGACTGTATCTGTATCGGTTCCATTATGCCTTGCAAATTTTCCTCCAAGCCGCCATTAGGTATGAACCCTGAGCGAAGCAATATATTCATGATGGTGCTGCTCCACCATGGTCCCTCTCCAACAAATCCCACCATTTCCAGTGTGTGGAACATTTCTCCATCCAGTCTCTCTTTTCCTTCCACCGCGTATATAGAATGCCCCTTTTCACCATGGACCACCACCTCTTGATAGTCCCATTCAAACTTGAGGCATTGATGCAGAGTAGAGGACACCGCTCCTGCCATATGAAGCCATGGGCGACCAAGTAACATATTGTAGGAAGCCGGGATATCCATTACTTGGAACACAATGGAGAATGTGGCAGGTCCCATTAATGCATCGAGGGTAATTTCCCCAATGGTATCTCTTTGAGAGCCGTCGAAAGCCTTCACGTTCATCCTCCGAGTCTGAATCTTAGAAGTGTCAACCTCTAGCCTTGTCAGTGTGGCGAGGGGGAATATGTTTAAACTAGAGCCTGGATCGATCAATACCTTTGTTATCACCCTATCTTCATACTGCATGGTGATGTGCAAAGCATCATTGTGTGCCCTTCCTTGAAGCGGAAGCTCATCCTCGTGAAAGGATATTTTATGAGCCTCGAATACCTGCCCAACCATATGGGCTACCTCTCCACCGGTGATATTAGCTGGTACATAAGCCTCGCTAAGAACCCTCATTAGAGCCTTCTGATGGAACTCAGAAGTCTGTAAAAGTGACAAAATAGAGATTTGAGCCGAAGTTTTGCTCAGCTGATCTACAACAGAATATTCTTTTGCTTGTACCTTCTTCCAAATTCCATTCTCCTCAACCTCTACAACTGGTTGTTTTCCCTTGCTAGAACTTCCCTGAGCCAGATTTTCAGGCGTGTAGATTCTGCCAGATCGAGTCACACCCTGAGCGGTGTCAGCCTCGGCTACCTTTGCCTTTCCCGAAATACCACATTCATAATTCCATGGTACTGCATGGGGATCATAAGCAACTGGAGTAGCTCGATATACAGTAAATGCAGATTTAGGAGCAGCCACCTCTACTTCAAACAAAACCTGTTTCTGTGCCGAAGCAAATGTTTGTGACACCATCGCGACATCCCCTTCTTTCTTGATAACCCAAATAGAGCCTTCCAGATCCACTGCCTCTCCAACTTCCAACATGTTGACCTGATGATTTGGGAGCAGATTGTTGGTGACGTTTGGAGCCGGGTCTTTCAACTGAATAACCTTTGTATCAATTAGCCTCTGAATTCGATCCTTCAATGAGCGGCATACTTCAGTAGTATGTGAACCATTCATCCCTGAATGGTACGCACAGATTTTGTTAGGGTCATACCATTTGGCCTGAGTGTCTACAGGTAAAGCGAGAACGGGAGTGATGAGGCCAGCTACCCTCAATCTTTCATACAACTGGGCAATTGGTTCAGCCAAAGGAGTATACTGCTTGACCGGCCTTTTCTCAAAATTAGCTCGGGGTCTGTAATTTGGATTAGGTGGGGGAGATTGGAATTGAGAAGGCTGGGCGCTATAAACGGGGTGAGAGGGAATTTGGTATGGGTATGCAGGCATTTGATAAAGAGGGATATGGTATGGAGATTGTTGGTATAGTGGAGGATGGGTTGTAGGCGTTTGGGCAATGAGTGGTGTTTTGAAATATTGTGCCATCATCACAGTCCCCACTTCTTTTTTCTTTCGGTTTTCAGAAATTCCGCCAGATTGTAAGGACTTACTGGTAGCCTGTAGAGCCTCCAAATTGATAATGCTACCACTTTTGATTCCTTCCTCTAATCTTTCCCCGACCTGGATGATCTCGGCGAAACTCTTTTCCGTGATGAGCATCATCTTTTCATAGTACTGTGGTTCCTGGGCCCGAATAAGATAATCTTTCATTTGAGCCTCGTCCATTGGAGGTCGGGCTCTGGCCGCTTCAGCTCTCCATCTCAAGGCATATTCTCGAAACAATTCATTAGGTTTCTTCTTTAGGTTTTGAATGTGAAACCAATTTGGGGCGTTATCCATGTTGAATCCAAATCTTTCTACAAAATCGGAGGCCATGTCTATCCATCTGGACCACTTTCTGGTATCCTGCTCAATGTACCAGGTTAAGGCCTCCCCGGTAAGGCTTCTCATGAACAGCTTCATCCGTATTTTCTCATCTCTTCCTACTCCCACCAACTTATCACAGTACATTCTTAAGTGCGCTTTGGTGTCCCCGGTCCCATTGAATAACTAAAATTTGGGAGGCTTGTACCCTTCCGGTAATTCAACGTCTGGGTGCATACATAGGTCTTCATAATTCAGACCCTTCACCCCCCTAACGCCCTCTATATGTTGTAGTCTGTTGGTGATCTGCTCCAACTTTTCGACCATGTTCTGTATTAATCGGTCTTTTTCTGAAGGCTCTGGCTCAAGTTGGTGCTGAACAAAAGGAGCAGTTTCCACGTATATGGGGTTCAAGTTATAATTTCCTGGACCGTGGGTAGGGGCTATATTTGGAGTAGTTTGGGAGTTTTGTGGAGCTGAGAGGGTAGGATATTGTGGTGGAGGACATTGGCTAGTCCTTGGAAGAATGTAAGTATGCTGCAAGTCATTTTGTGGTTGCGGTATATTGGGTATGGTTTGGAATTTTGCGGCGGTATTGTGCTCGACCGTCAGGTCACGAGGACTGTTCAAAGTGAAGGACAACTTGGCCAAATTACGAACTTGCGCCAGTTCATCCTGTAAGTCAAGGATTCTTTGCTCCATTCATAAGATCAGCTCATCACGGTCTCCACCAACACTTTCTGAGACTTCCTTACTCTTACTAGCACTATTGTCACCCATTTTATCTTTTCTTTCACGATTTGGACTCGGAGGAGGAGTAGGAGGAGTCCCTTTCGATCTAGTATGATATCCCAGCATGCACAAATCAACCTTTGGGAAGGGAGTAAGAGTAAGACAGAAACCAAGTTAGTAGTAAGATATTTATTCTAAAGATAAACACATTGATTGCGAGAAATAAACGTCCTAAATGCAAGGGGCCTCGTTGAGCCAGAGGTAGGCCTAAAATGACACATATATGATTCAGGACATTTTAATCCAAGCCAAGATTCAGATATTAGTCAGAGTTTAGAGTCAGATAATAAATGAAGTAAACCATTTATTAAATCAAATTTTGGTCTACTATAATTCTTTGCGGAAATGAAAAAAACAAGAAAGTAGAGCTAGGGGAAAGCGGGATGACAAGGGAAAATCCTAAATTCGGAAGCCTCCATTGTACTGGTTCAGAGACCTTGGATCAACTTGTGCCCACATTGCAGGAGTGATATCATAATGACGATTCAACAGCTTCCGTGCCCAGGTGGTCTCTTCTATATCTTCAAATCCATAAGGTTGTACCAATTTGCTAAGCCGCACATCTTCAGCATCCTCCAAAAGCCATACATAGTATTCGGGTGCACAATAGGCCTGCTCGGTGCCCACGCTCACAGTCATCAACCCTTCCCATTGTTGAAGCAATTCTTTGGCCCTAGGGATTTCATATTTTGAGCCAAACTCAAGCTCAGAACCTCCCATGTGGGCTCTTAGAGGTATGACTTGGGTCCGTCCGAACTGGCGGAGCACTCGAACCGGAGCGTAAGGCTGGAGGCCTTTCAACCCAATGAGCTCGATGTAGTAAAGCTCGTTGCTTCTTATGACAGCTGTGCGGGCGGGTAACCATGAATACTTCCAATGAATCTGATATCCTGAACGAGCTTTCATAAAAGCAAACCAATCTTCGGTACCTACAGGAGAATTGAACCTGATCATCCTTTGAGAATGGGTGTCGATCTTGTTTCCCATTCTCGTCAAAACGTCTATCAAGTCGGGCCGTTTGTAAAAGTGCTCAACGGCCCATAGCTGCAGCAGAAGGTTACACCCTTCGAAGAACCTCTTATCCCTAAAGCACTTGGACAGTGCCCTAAATACCTCAGCAAGGATCATGGGTACCAAAGTGGTCTCCATATTATCAATACCGCGCCATAAAGCCTGAACCACCGAACTAAGGCAAGTATCAATCTTACCATTTTCTCTTGGAAACACTAGAGTGCCTAGCAAGGCTATGGAAAAAGCATTCAGTCGCTTCTTTTCCCATTTTTCAGCAGAACAGGAGAACTCTTTCTGAAAAACCTTATGACCATCCCTGCGACCAAAACGTTCATACAGGAAATCCAAGGAAATCCAGTCAAAGTCCAAACAAGCTAGTTTGAGATTGTTTTTCAATCCGAGATGATGCAGAAACTTTTTCCCAGATTGTTTGCGAGGCAAGATCAACCCTCTATTTTGGTACCGCAACTCAGTGAACCCTCCAATCTCTTCCACGGTCGGTGCTAACACAAAATCGCTAAACTTGAAAATGACCCTTTCAGGGTCCCAGAATTGCAACAAAGCCTTGATCAAATACCGATCTGGAGCTACATAAATCAAAGTGGTCAGGAAACCCAAGGACCGACGAATCTCTTTACCATGTTCTTTCTTCATATCTTCCCACCATCTCCTCAATTTGTGGGGAACACCCACAACCATCCTAGTGTTGGGAAATGCCGGTGTGCCTTCCATTCTACAGCCTGAAAGAGAAATAAAACAAACTTTTCTAAACTTCTTTCATATTAAACTGGCTTGGATTAATTTGTCATGATCACTTAGCACATAATATGATTATTTGTCTTTGGATTGATGGGAATCCTTTGACAATAAGGAGGCTGCTAATTTCGCGGTTGGTTCCTAGGGCCAAACCACCTATGGCTGATGCATGCATGACTTATATAAAGGGGTAGATACAATACTATCCTAAGTTTCTGAGATTTGGATAGACACGGACTCAAGATTTTCCTATGCGAGGAGGCACGTGGTCACACGGTAGCAAAACTATCCGCTCACCCCACGTCTATGCCAACTCTCTAAAATGGGTATTTGAAAGAATTTTGGAGTAGTGCAAAGGCACAACTCACGTGTATAGTGTGTGAAAGTGTGAAGTTCCCAAGTGGGGGAAATATGAGTGGAGTGACAGTTATGAAAAGCAGTAACATGTAGCATATAGGAAAAGCAGTGACACGTTGAAAAGTTAAGGAAAGCAGCAAAAGAGATAAGTAACTAAATCAATAGAGAAACTTAAAATGCATATACCAGGTGAGGAGGAATTAAACATAAAAACATATATTAAAGAGAAAAGAAAAAAAATAAAAATATGCTAAACATAAAACAAGTAAACTATCTAAGGGAACAGATAAAGGAGGAAAAAGGGGCAAGCAGTTAGCATGAATACACGGAGAAAGAATACAAAGAGAAAATTAATCATGCTAAACTTAATCGTGAACATACGAGGAAAAAATACATTGATCATAACAAAAACACACATAAAAATAATTAAAGTATACCAATTTTTTTTAACAGATAAAGAGGGAAAAGGAAAGGGGGTTCAACATGAAAATAATTCTCTTTTTACAAAGACAACAAGAAAAAGTTAAACAGAAGAAAGAAAAACATAATTTTATCCAAAATACTACGTATACGATTAGATATATTATTTAAACATACAAACAAATTAAAATATTCTAGACATGAGAAATAGGTCTATTAAAATAATAATAAAAAAGCTCTAAGCATGAAAATAGTCATTTACAAAAAAAAGAATTAACTAGGAAGAATACAGACAAATTAGGTAGCATGCTAATCACAAAAATAGATAACTTATTTTTAAAAAATAAATAAATAACAGAGAAAGGGAAGATAGTAAATTAAAAAGAACAATCACAAATTCCCACATAACATAAAATCCGTAATGGTTAGAACCTAAGTATCCCCAGCAGAGTCGCCATTCTGTCGCGCCCCATTTTTCTCGCGAAAAGCAGGATTCGACGTGGCAACTCTCTTTTAGGAAGAGAGTGAAGAGTCGCCACCTAACGAATTTAAGGCGCGTTAGGGCACCGTTCTAACTGATTACAATTAAATTAAATTTTAAGTCTACGCAACCAGAAATCGGGTAAGGGTTCAAGTTACGTCGAAAGGAAGGTGTTAAGCACCTTTCGAGGTCCACAAATGTGGGTCCCTGCCGGATTCGTTATTTATGTGGGGAATTATGTGATAAACAAAGGTCGATTAATAAATTAAAGTAAAAATCTTATTTTAAAAAAAAGAAACAGATAAGTTAGGCTCTAATTAAATTATTAATAAATCTAAGTGAGAAAGAAATAGGCGTGAATCACAATTAAAATACATGAACAAGTAAATAAGAAGAGATAAGCGAGAGAATAGAATTTACACAATGATATAAAGAAGATAACTTAATTACTAAGTGACTTAGTTAACTACCCCAAACAAATGGAAAGAAACAAACTTAGGTTAATTTTAACCTATTCGGATCAGCGCCCAGCTTATTATCGGAGACAATTCCAAAGACATTGTCGTATTCTGCTCGGGTCAATTTCCATCATATCCGTCTATCTACCCGCCTAAGTTGGTTATTAAGATTATTTTACCTAAGTGCGTACTAAAGAAATGAGAAAAGTCTATCGTACCCTGGTATGCCTACTCGTCCCACTTAATGTCCAAGAGGCATTGGACTACTATTTTGGATATGGGTCTAGACAATAAGATTTCAAGGCTACTTAATTAGACTCGGGATTAACGTCAATCAAAATATACATGGACTGAAAAACAAGTAGCACATAAATGATCTCACACAGGCCTCACAATTCGTACAATTAACACTTTATATAGCATGATATCTGGAGAACGTGCAAAACCACTTATTAATTATTCCTATGAAAAAAGTTTCTAATTATTTAACATGCTGAAAATAAATCTAATCCTACAAACAGGATGATTGATTATTTTAACCTGCTAAAACTGTTTTTTAGCTATAGGCATGAGAGCTAATTAAATTAATGTGGTGAAGCTAAATTGAACGTATAAGCAGAATCTTTAACTTAACATGCTGGGCCTGAATTAATCCTATAGATGCGGTTTCTGAATGTTAAAAAAGGGGCTGAAACAGTCATACTGAACCAGTTTTACATTCTGAAACAGTTTCTAACATGCTGAGCTGATTTTAACATGCTGAAACGATTTTAACGTGCTGAATCCTATAGGCATGACTTCTAGTCGTATTATATGCAGAGCAGAGTCAATACCATAGGCATGATTTCTAACATCATTATGCAGAGATGGATCCTAACTTTAACATGCTGAAACTTTATTCCTATAAACAAAATGATCACTTTAACAATCTGAAGTTTTAATCCTATAAACAGACTGGTTATTTGGCATGCTGAAAATTAACAAGTCCTATAGGCATGGTATCTACTTAGTTTAAAAATGCTGAAACATACTGAACCAGGTTTAACATTCAGAAACAGTTTCTAACGTGTTGAACTGATTTTAACATGATGAACGATTTTAACATGCTGAAACAGTTTCAACGTGCAGAATCCCATAGGCATGATTTCTAGTCATGGTATATGCAGAAACTGAATTAACCCTATAGGCATGCTATCTAAAATACACGAAACACTGATGCTGAAATCAATTTTTTAAACTAGACATGATTTTTGATTTTGTTAAAAAGATGAAGCTGATTTTAAACATGGTAACTAGCTTTGTTATTTATATGCTGAAACTGATTTTTACAACTTAAAACATGGTAGCTAACTATCATAAATGCCGAAACATATTTAACTTATAACATGGCAACTGAACAGAACTGAAAACTGGTTTTAAGCCATAGAGCATGCTAATTATTTTAAAGCTGAAACGAACTTAAACCTATAGGCATGTTTTCTAGGCGTTTTCAAACAACTAAGGCAAATAGCACGTAGTTTGCCCCTCCCCCATAGCAGTCCCCCAAAGTATCTTATTTATCGTAAGAGTTTTACAATAAATTATTACAGACCGAAATAATGAACAAAATTTGAAGCTAAAGAACATGCTGTCCCGATACTCAGAAATCCCGATCTCGAACAACTCTTCGCAGCCAACAAGAACCTGTCAAACATGTAGAACATAGGACTCGGAGAACCTTAATACAACCTTTAAACCATGCCTTGACATGTCAGAGTTCCTGAGGATCTCAAGGACCCTAGGCAGTGCTTATGTCAAGGAGCATGAATGCATTAGGGCCTCCGTATTCCTCCAAATACCACGAAAACCAACCAAGACATAACCAAACATAATCGAGCAACAAGACATAACCAAATATAATCGAGCAGTCACTATGCGAACAAGCAATATCTAATCTTTTAACAAGTAACACTGGTTCATGACTAAAGCACAAAAGGAAACAGATCAAGCCAACAAGAAGTAAAGTTTAGACATCCTATATACATGCTCTCTAATGACTCACAGATACAAAGACGTACGTAGAATAATCACAAGTAACAACATAGATCGACTAAAGCACACATTTAGGTTACAAGTGATCATGTATGAATTGGAATCGACATTAATAGAGACTAACCGGTTGGCCGCAAACAATACGAAAATAGCCAAAGTCCAATACTTAGCAATCAGTAAGCTTGACCACAGAGAAGAGAATTCTTAATATATGAGAGTAGTAATGAGTAAAAGTCTGAGCCATAATGAAAAAGGGGGGGACTGCTTATATAGTAGTTGAATTGTAAATAAGACAAGGAAAGAGAATATTTGTTTAATTAATTAAAGATTTTTCCTTAAGCAGATTGACAAGATCAAATTAGGATTAGAGAAAATTTGGCCTAATTTACCATAAATATGCAAAGAAATATGCTTTCCTTTTCGAAAGAAATCAGTCCCACTTTATTGCAAAATCAGAGCAAGTTTTAAAAAATTAGAAAATTTACCATAAACTTTCTCAAAAATCAAGTAATTAAATCAATTAGAGGGTAAAACAAATCAATACTTTTATCATATTTAGCCGAGTACCAAACTGTTCTAGTCCATAAAAGGAAGGAAAATCAGTTGAAAGAATGAAGGCGTTAATTAATAACTAATTGCACATACTATCAAGCTGTCCATAGTTTGAACTCGAAAGAAAAGGGGACAGACAGATCAATTTCGCTAAAATAGACAAGTAACAAGGCTATCAAATCATGCTCAATTACATCATGCAGTAATCAAGTAATGGGCAAAGAGAATCTCAAATTTCAATAACAAAGGTTTATCGAGCCTCGGGGTTAAGCATGAATCTCCACAGTCATGAGTATGGCTGCCTCTCCTAATCAACAATCAGTCATACGCCAATATGGAACAAGATGGAAACACGACATGGTAATCCAAATATGCTTAGACATCCCTTTCACAACAAAGTAAACTTATAATCAAATTTCAGAACTAAATTTATAGCAAAAGCTTTGTAAAAACATGATTTCCATCATATTGTAATTGGCATAAGTAATCAGTCACAAATCAGTAAAATTACGTGAACATGCATAAACCCTCATAGATGGATTTTGAATCTTAGAACCTGTAATACGAGAGAATGAGCAGAAGATGATATATCTGAGCACAAATCGCAACACCGGTGAAACCTCAGTCGGATCTGCAAGATCCGTTGTTCTATTCGTCGGAATCCTCCGCCGTTCATCGGAGAAAAATGAGACCTCCGATTTTTTTTTTTGGGGTTTCAATGGTGGCAGCGGATAGGGGGTACGAGGAGAACAAGGGGAAGAGGTGTTGGAGAGGAGAGTTGAGGGAGATGGGGGCGGCTGGTCATTTATGGGTTTGGCCGGAGGGTGGCGGCTACGGGTTTGGACAGAGGTAAGGGTGGCTGTTTGGTGGGGATTTTGGTGGAGATGAGGTGGCTGTGGTTGCTGGTTTGCCATGGCTGGCGAATTGCCGGCGACGATGGTGGTGGCGGTGAAGAGAGAATTTGGGAGGTGAGGCGGCTAAGTGGGAGAGAAAATGAGGTAGGGTTTGATGGGGGTGTTGTTAAAAGGGAAGAGGATGTGAGAATTGATCTCGGCCGTTGATCATATGAGATCAACGGCTGAGATTTAATGGTAATTGAAATTGAAAATTGAGATTTAAAATTGAGCCCAAATTGACTCAATTTAGGCTAAATTTGAAAGAAATTGGATACAAAAGGCTAAGATTTAAATGATTTGGGAAGACAAAATGTAATTGGGCTGCTATTTAATTAATAACACACTACATACATAATTTAATAAATAAAATAACAACTAACGATAATTAACAAATAAAGAATATTATTTAAAATTATAAATAAATTACGTATACATTTTGTACGTAAAAATAATGACATGTAATATTATATGAAATTTATGATAAAATAGTAATAATAAGAAATAAATTATATACTTATAAATTGTATACGAATTTAAAAAGTGTCAAAAAGACGATAAAACCCGTGATTTATTTAGTAAATAAAAGCAATACGCGAGGAAAATATTAAGCTTTAAAAATAATAATAACTAATAAAATAACAGCCCGAGAGGTATAAGGAGGTCAAAATTGGGTGTCAACAAAGAGAAAAGTCATCTTTTACTTTTTTATCATGTAAAGTGATTTTAAAAGAAAAGAAATAAGAAAAAGTATTTTTTACAAATAATATTTTTATTAAGAAAAGAATATGTTTTAAAAGAAAAGAAACAATATGTTTTATCAAGAAAAGAACATTTTTGACCCAATGAAGTAATAATAGAGGTATTTTTGGGTCAAAGTACTAATGACAAGGGCATTTTGGATCGAAGAATTAGCGATAACGATATTTTTGGATTAAATTATTAACAGAGAATATTTTTGTTCGACTTGACATAGTTTAAGAATATTCTTGATCCTTTTCTGTTTCCTCAAATTAGATTGTATGTAGCACTTAAAAGTTATAAAACCACCAGAATTGCTGCTTAAGCTGGTCTGTCAAAGAGGGGATTTGAGTATCAGCAACATGTAAAGTTACTACAGAAATAGGGTCATACTTGTAAGACATGTTAAGGATGCTGATATGACAATGTTAATAATGGGAAAAGAGTCAATTCTCAGGTAAAGAAAAACCGTAATGAAGCAAGGAGCTGGAGTCAGATAAATGGTCCAACTTTGTCAGACCAGTCACAAAGCTGATAGGGCCATTCCATGCCTTTTGGAGTCGTGTGAAATATTGAATGTTTTTATGTACTGTTTTGCCAACTAATACTACTTGTGCTTTTAGGAAAGGAAATTTATGTGGTGTGTGAAAGAGAGCTGTGTTTGTCAGTCTTTTGGATGCTTTACTAATGATAGTCAGGGCTTAACCTCTGTTAGTAATGTGCAATATGGAGTCCACTACATTAATTCCTTATTTCTGCCACCCCTTAGAATCCCTCAAGGAATCCTCCCACATATTTTCTTTAGTTTTTCAATCCACTCAGGAGTTAATTTGACTGGGGGTAAAATTTAAACAAAAAAATAATAGTAATATTTTAAAAAAATATCGTTTTAGATATGCCACGAGAGTTTTGTGATTATAAAAAGTTTGTTATTAAAGATGGAATAACGAGAAAATAGTGCCAATAAAATGATACAGATGGAATATTACTCTTATATGGGGTGAGGGGAAAGAGAAGGGTTCAGGTATGCACAAAATATTCAAGGGTAATAAGTGATTTTCTTACTTACTTTTGACGTTTAATAATTAATGTCATAAATGCTACCTCAAAATCAAACACTATGGAGATGAAGTGGGTGGTGGGAGGGCGAGGTAACGGGGTAGGGAGCTGATAATCAATGGGGAGGGGGTGGGGGAGCGGGGAAATAGAGGTAGGGAGGAGACAATCAACGTGAAATGTCACTTGTGAAACTTGTTTATTCTATTTTCATTAGTGAAGTCATTTTCATGAAATATTTTTCTAGTAATTGACCAACCATACGTGAGAAAATTGAAAATTATTAAAAAAATATTTTGTTGTTTCTCGTCAGATGTTTAGTACTCACTTTGGGGTTTGACCTATCAACATCCGTGTTGATAAGTCCTACCTTAGGGGTAAAACACTGTCCACCAAAACCAATTCTATTCTCCAAGTTCAAACTTATTTTGGTTAAGAATGGAAATATGCTTACTACCCTACCATAACTTTAAGTGATATTAAAAAATATTTTGCTCTATAGCAAACACAATCTTCTTTCAACATGGTGAAAAGTGAGTGTGCTCATCAATGCTCTTAACCCCACACTAGATTAGCCTCTATCAATCCGGGACTGATGTTATATCCAATTTTAGGACGTCTCAAATTGTACGTTTAATAACTAATCTATTTATAATAACAGTGTTCACTGATACATAGTAACGATTTTTGAACTGCAAGATAGTTTGATGGTTAACCATTTCTACTTACGGCTGCTTTTGTTTCCTGCACAAAAAAATAGTAATAATTCTTGAAATAAAAGTGCATTATCAAAATTTTGATTACCATTTTCATTTTGCCATACTTATGCAATTCCTGGACTAAACTATCTCAAAAGTTTTTATCTTTAAAAACTAATGATCATGATAGTATCATATACTTCGTAAGTAAGAACTCTTAGCAATATTTTTAATAAAAAATGTAAATGTAACGTAATTAGTAAAGCTTATTCATGAATCGCCCCATAACAATTACTCCCATGATTTTAATTTCTTTGCTTTCATCCGTTTAAAAAAGAATGTCTCTTTTCTTTTGACAACTTCTGCAGAACTATTTCGTGTACTAAATGAGCCTTTGTGGCTTAGCATTTTGTTTGGGATCTTGTGTTCCAATAATATTTGAGCAATATCGAATTTCTTTTGTATCCAAACTAATGAAACCTGCAATTGTCGCAAAAAATAGACCAAGTAGAAAAGTTCTGAACTACAGTACAAAAATTTTAAGGTTTGCTGCAATACTGAGTCTGTTGTTCATCATTATTGAAGGGTCACTAAATTTTTTCCTATGTAGTACTCCATTTTGCAAATGTTAAACTAAAGAATCAAACTATTTTCTGTTTTTGGTCCAATTAAAGTTTCTAGTAGGGTCATTGTCGTGCATTTGCAATTACTGAACCCAAAATGACACAACTACTCACCCGTATGCATGTCGAAACTGTACACAACACGTTGTACCCCTCAACACAATCCTCTGCCTACAACTAACCCCCCACCCACTCAAACAACTAAAATAAGGAAAACAAAGACTGTACTTAACAAAGTTTTGGTTTGTCAAAGTCTCCACTGTTTTTGCAGACTCTCCAAATTTAGATTTATTAGTATGTGTTTGGACAAAATTCGAGTTGAAGTTGAATAAAGAAAGGAAAAAGGTAAGAAATACCCTTCTATTTTTGTTTATATTCACAATAAATTTTTGAAATACTAAAACTTAACTACAATCAAAATAAATAATGCTTCTTGCAATCCAAGGTTAATTCTCACCAACGATATATTAATGTAGTCCATCACAGGTTCATCTTTACATTATCTGGCATATGTTAGCTTCATGTCTGTCACATCCCAAAATACCCCCTAGACGTGATTAGCACCCGCTAACACCGCCTGCAGGGTGAACCAATTTTTATACACTTTACCATTACTATAAGTACTGAGATAAAATATGTGCAACTCCAAATGCATCAATAGTCACTAAAAATGAAGTAATTATCCAACCACAATCGTATTTCAAATTATGAAAACGAATGATTTTAAATAATATATATCTAGCCCAAATCCCATACTAAGACCATGGAGCATCTAATAGAGTTACATGAGTTCAACTATTGGGCATGCAAACCTCAAGAAAAGAAGATATAAGCTACAAATAGATAGAGCTGAAACAATAGACTCCACGAACAATGCGAAGCCTCACCTCAACAATAGAATATATGCGAATGGACTCGTCAGCCACTAATCTCACCCTCTGGCACAGAATCTGCATAGACATGCAGGTAAGGAGTGAGCTATATATAAATACACCTTAAATACTTCTGGAACAAGTGTTAGAAACTTAAACTTCACGGGCAATTAAATACCCCCTTAACAACTTTCAAGTGAATTAAATACCATCCTAATATTATAATATCAGTCTTACAATGAAAGGTGCATTATACACGCGCCATGTCAGCGCCACATAATTGCCACATCAGATCTACGTAAAAAATCATTTAATTTTTCATTTCTTTTTTGTTTATTCCCTATTTTTCCTTTTCCTTTTCCTTAAATCTCTTATCCATGTCTACTGATGAGAATTCTTCCCACCCTCTCCCCCTCCCATAAACACACGCTCCATCCCTCATTATTGAAAGTGCAAGAGGAGGGTGATTGTTGTTTTTTATTTTTTCTGAGTCGACTCTCTGAAGGGGTCAGTAGATTACTATGCACAGATAAGCAGTTAAATAAAAGTGCAGAATTGTAAGTGCTGTAAAAGTAATTGACACCAGATATTTTATACTGGTTGGAATCCAAAATGGATCTTACTCCATTCCCCTTGGGTTGCAAGGGTGTTCTCTACTAGTTCTTTGGTGGTTTTTATTTTGGGTACAAGCTTTGAGAGTATAGCTCCTATGTCTACACTCAATTCTTTTTTTTCTTTTTCTCTCTTGATACAATGTCTCACCAACTATATTTTTTTCTCTCCTCTCTTTTTCAGTACACAGTAAAACACAAGGTAAAATAATGCTTGATAAAAGTAGAGCAAAAAACTTGGGATGGTAGAGACGATTTGTATAATCTTCTTCTTCAATCTTCAAAGGATTTTATAGAGGATAGAGTAGCCGTTGGCGAAGAGCTTTTGTGCAGAAGGCAACCCAAGAGATTTGATCCTTGAAAAAGGATATGAGAGATCCTATTTCCAAGAATAAGGAGGAGTCAATCATTGACTCTTTGAATTCGTTGATCTTGCTTCCTTTTCTGTGCTTGATAGGATGTCCAGCACTTCCTTGATTTAAGCTTGAAATATTTCTTTTCCATAACAAGTCCTTCAATAGTAGTTCCTATTCAATGCTTGGTACTTGAGTTCATAAATAGAGGAAGATTACTGCTTTTTTCCAAATGCCTTGAGGTTTCAAGGAAATTTAAATTTCCTTGAAAGTCTTGATGATCCCTTTCCTTATTTTCCTTCCAAAATTAGAGTCAATATAATTTTACTTAGATGAATCAATCTTCTGCTTTCTTAAATCATGCAAGATACTATTTTCTTTCCTTTGGCAAGGTCTTGGATAAGTGCTTGGTACTGATCCCAAAATTAGAGTCAATCTAATTTTACTTAGTTGAATCAATCTTCTTATTCTTTCCATAGTATTTTGATCCTTGAGAATCATCATAATTGTTTTCTTATTTTTCCTTCCTTTTTGAGAATAAATCTCTCCTTATTCCTTCTTGCTTGTTACTTGATTTTTCTTCCTTTTCGAGTAATGCTCCTTGATATTTTCCTTTCCTGCTTGGTACTTAATTTTTCTTCCTCTTAGGTAATGCTTTCCTTTTCTGCTTGGTACTTGATCTTTCTATGGTAAGTAGAATATCTTGAATCAATATCTTTGAGCAAGTTCCTACAAG
The DNA here is from genome assembly GCA_003996215.1 of Jaltomata sinuosa. NCBI lineage: Eukaryota > Viridiplantae > Streptophyta > Magnoliopsida > Solanales > Solanaceae > Jaltomata > Jaltomata sinuosa. The sequence goes on along the minus strand of QJPP01001787.1, from coordinate 48,856 downwards.
GTGAAATTGTCATTCATTAAAATCAGAATACTATCAATCTCCTCCTTTTTGATGATGACAATTTTTAGGATTGTAAATGTAGTCAACTTTTCTTTTAAGAAGATGTCTACATCTTCTCCCCCTGTATTATTTATTGTTTCTCCCCCTGTATCATTGACTTACTGCTAGTTAAAAGCATGTTGACTGCTCCCCCTGCTTCTATTATTCTCCCCATTTGACATCAATCAAAAAGGAAAACAAGTATGGAGAGTAGATCAACTACAATTTAGATGGTCTTATGGGCGCAAGTTCAGTTACAAAATAAAGAAACACATCAAGGAAAGATTTAAAAAGGTTTTGAAATAATGTCAAGAGACTCTCTAAGAGTACAAAATCTTTCTTCAAGCAAAGGTTTAGTAAAAATATTAGCTAATTAAAAATTAGTGCTCACAAAAGATAGTTCAATATCACCATTTAAAATATGATCTCTAATAAAGTGATGCTTGATATCAATGTGCTTAGCCCTAGAATGATGCACAAGATTTTTTGTTAAACAAATAACACTAGAATTATCACACATAATACACACAAATTTAAAAGATAATTCATAATCACTTAATTGGTGAATCATCCAAAGAATTTGAGTACAACAAACACCAATAGAGATATATTCAGCTTCTGTGGTAGAGATAGAAGAACAATTTTATTTCTTGCTGTTCCAGAAAATAAGAGCCTTTCGAAGAAGTTGACAAGTTTCACTTTTATTTTTCTGTCATTTTTGTCACCTACAAAATCTGCATCTGAAAATCCTTTAAGCATAAAATCACTTTTCCTAGGATACCATAAGTCATAAGACATAGTACCCACGAGATATTAAATAACACACTTAACATCAGATAAATGATATTCTTTAGAAGATAACTGAAACCTTGCGCATTTGCATACACTGAACATGATATTCGATCGAATGGCAGTGAGATAAAGCAAAGATCTAATCATACCTTGATATCTTATTTCATCAACTGACTCACCATCTTTATCAGCATCAAAGTTGCAAGTGGGACTCATTGGAGTTCCCAGGGATTTGTCTTTACTTATTCCAAATTTTTGAATAAGTTTCTTAGTATACTTACTTTGACTGATGAAAATACCTTCAGTCGACTGATGTATTTGTAACCCCAAAAATAAGGTCAACTGTCACGCCTCGAGACTAGGCCCTGGACGTAACGGGCAACCCAGACCAATGAAGGCCCGAGAAGACCCCTTAGCATAACATCATAAGCATATTCAATAAAGCATTTGCGGAAGAAAGACCCATTTGAGAACCATCATTTAAAACATAGTTAAATATTAACCAAGTATTGGGAACAAAATGTTTAAACAATATCTACATAGGTCCACGAAGTCTTTACATAAGAATGAAATATCTATACCGGGATATGACCCCGACAATACCATAAAACTAAAATCACATTCAAATAAGAATTTAGATCGCCTTCCGAAAGGTGGAGGGCTCACCAAAAGCTGTACCTGTCTGATAGAACCTAGTGATGTATAGTACCACGAGAAGGTGCCTCTGAACCTACATCATACAATGATGTAGCCGCTCGAAGACGGTCAGTACATGGAATGTAGTGGTACACAGAACAGAAAAATAGATACAATATACTTCATCTAAAAATTTGGCATTTAAATACTTCCAATACAATAAACAATAAATATCCGTAGAAAATTCCATTATGAGAAAACAATAACTTTCTATCTGTTACTTTTGAACTAGATGGTTTCACCGACTTCTATTTAACACCACGGGCTATGTGGGTCCAATCAATGCTCGATCAGCTAAGCCCCAACCCATGTTTGCCGCATGAGTCGAGATTTCAATAAAATATGGCCAGTACAATCGTCCTCGTAGAGGAAAAGATAAGGTCGTCCCAAGTTAGGATCGAGCCATCCCTATGTCGGCAAAAAACAGGTTTAGGGTGCTGAGACGTTAGTCTCACACCTTCTCGGTTAACCATCTAATTCTCTTAGAGCACAAATTATTACCATTTTCAATATCTTTAAAAACACTCTTCAATAATACAATTCCGTTAGGGGCATAAACCGTTATTGGTATCGTCATACCAAGACTTGTAAGTCACCCATTTCATCAATATAGAACCCATAAGGTCTGTCAATAATTCATCATGCCCAATTATAGGATTTATATAGTAAAACAAATGTCTTTTGTCTCAATCCGATCCTTTAGTGGAAACCGTTACCATATCAATATCTTTCAAATCTGTAAAATCATTTGAAGTCCTTTGAACAATGGGAAAGACAAGTAAAATCTCAAAATTCCTCTGTAAGTACCATTCGTTGTACAATTACTAATATTTTCAAGTAAAATATAAAGTAGTAACGATTTCATGAAGTTTTATCAAAGTTAAAAAAGCTATACTTGCAACCCTAAGTTCATATTCAAAGTAGTGAAAACGTAAGGGTTGGAAACCATCATATCTAGATAATACTTTGAAGTAGGATCGTTCTGCGTACCTTTTGATGGAAAGAGACTCAAGAATTACATGAAGCTTGAACCCTAAGTGTTCTTGTCCCAAGAAACTTTGGAGAGTAAAGTATCATATGTTTTGATGAATGGGACGCTCTTAAGGACTTAGGATCGTTTTAGAATAGTGGGGGACAATTCTTGGGTGAGGAAGGGACCAAAATACCCTCAAATAGCTTAAGAAAAGGCAATTCCTGTACCAATACCCTAGGGGTCCTATTTATAGGCAATTCCAATTAAAATCCGAATTGGTCTAGGAAGGAAAAACACATCCAAAATGGTCGCCAAAAAGGTCTGTTTTGGCCACAAACGGACCATTTTTGAAGGCGTTTTAACTTTCAGAAATTTTGAGTTTCTGTCTCCAGAAATGGTTGGGAAAATGAACCATTTTTCTAGAAAATTGACCGTTTTCTCTTCCGTTTTAACTCCCAACATTCGACGGTCTTCTGGATAGACAGACGTCTTCTCGGTAAACTAATCATAACTTTTTACTCCGGACTCGAATTTATGCTTTTTTGGCAGCGTTGGAAAGAAGACTCGAAGACCTTTAATTTTGTGGGTAATAGACCACCTAACTCTTTATATTCTAGGAGAAATAATTGTTTGAAAATGACCCAAGCTAGAAAGTTATACGAAAAGTTAGTCGGTCGAGAAGCTTTCAACTTAACTTGGGCTAGAGGTTCCTTAAGACCTTAATTCACATCCAAAACACTTCCTACACATAGTTATTTACCATAACACGTAGTTACAATGAAATCTTCCAGGTTCAGGTCTACTTACATGCGAAAAATAATTGGAATCCTAACTCGAAAATTTGGGGTGTTACAATATCTCTCCCTTGGAATCATTTATCCTCGAATAATGGGTAGGGACTTATTGAAGCCATACAAGTAAGGAAGTATAGGCTATAACTTCACATCAAGAATTCTCTTTTAAGAAAATATAGAAAAACCTCAAGAGGCGGTCTATGACAACATCAAGCAAATCATGCAAGTAGGAATCGCGAGACATATGAGACTCGACATAGACATGATCTAGGACATAAGTTTTATGGAACATGATCATACCAATGTGAGGCCTGAAAATTTGGAAATCATAAGCATGAATTGAGGTCGATACATGAAATAAAATAAGATTTTGGGCGTATGAATAGAAGTATCCTCACCTTCAATGATATGGATAATAGACCTTAGATTTAGCAACACCTTTCAACTATATAACCTCCTCCAAATACTACACATCACCCCTTGCGACTTGAAGTTTTCACATTGGCGCATATAGCTACTAAAGTCTGCATCTAACATCTTGCTCTGACCTCATTCAAGCCTAACTTGAAGGCGTAACGTGCTACATCTAATGTGATCCTACTAGTCTGAATTTCAAGAATTTTATACGCCATACCCCTACAAGAAACTTCTTCCCTAAACGTGATCAACCCTTAAGGTTATTCTAAACATGCTAAGGTCTCTTTTTACATCTGGATTTATTCTCCAAGGATACTTATCCTTATCCCCTTAATCAATCAAGCTCAAACTTTAACAAGAAGTCACTTGTCACACGAAGCAATTGCCCACAAGTATACAACATCACATTCAAACCTATTACTATATTCTCTTTCCGGCTCATATGTAGCTAAGACTTCTACAAGGAGGCACACCATATATTCTCATCTAACTATTACACATAATTAATCCTCATCTCGCATCTCATTCCATACTTAACAACTTAGGTAACACAATCACATCGTAACCAACTAAAAATGAAACATCTACTACATTCCATCTAGACCACTACTTATCTCCCTTTACTGACAATTGCCATGACATAAGATGGACGTTACTGAAGGATTAGATTGAGAGCATGAACTGAAAATAGAGGCCTAAATTTTGACCCCAAACATAGAGTATGAACTGAACATATTTAATAAGAGCATGAGTATTGGGGATAGATGGAGGTTGTTCAATATTGACTTATACTTAGCGTGACCTTGTCACTCAAGATGAGATCTGGAAAATCTGGTGCGATGAGCGCGGGTACTTCATATATACTGAGCGCACAAGGAGCGAATTGAGGGTGTTCTGAGCATAGACATGCCATAGCCATCTATAACCATCAAGGGTGGACGTACACATTGCTTAGAGAAAGGAAATCAAGAGCACAAATCTTTCAAGAAGTATGATCTGAGTATGTACATGATGTAGCATGATTTCAATAGCCATTTTAGACATATCATGAAACTTGAGGTTTATAGGCTGAGTATAACGTGAGTTATGAGTTCATGGATCATGAGCATCGTATCATAGACCTTGGATCTCTAGAACCTTAAAGAAAGATTTATACCACTGAGAGATGTTATCGCTTTCATTTCAAAGGATAGAGCATTGACAAGAGACTCACATAGAAAATACGGCCCTCAGACATAGGCATGATTCAAAGGCATAAGACATGGGTAGAGTGTTCTCTTAAGCTGAAGTATAAGGAATATGCTAGAATAAGAATGGATCATCGTGGCACGCATTATAACTCCCTTCTGCAACTAATCACCACTAGAAACTCAATACTTCCCTTGGTTCAACACCTCATCATCTCCCCTTAGCGCAATGGTCACTATCTTAGACCTGCGGACCTATTCTGTAAAAAAAATCTATAAGTACAATACTCGTCACTGCGGGGTATCACTATACACATGAACGCTAATCTCATCCAGACATTATATTTGGAAAAAAAAAATACCAACTCCTTTCTAGGCCATTCTCTTCAGAGATACTATTCTTAACTTACTCTAACCTCCATAGTCGAAATATTTAAACTTAGCTCTCTTGGGTGCACACATTCACGTTCTTGAATGCTTAACAATCTATTCTCCACTCCTTAGTCTACTAGCACTTATCCAATCTACATCCACCCAATCCAACGAATTTCAAAAAAAGATAAGCCAAGAGGCTCAACAACGCCCCTTTTGATCTATAATTCCCTCAATTCATTCCAAAGAATACCAAATAATAACCACTTAGCCTCCTCCATATAAAGAAACTCAAGAACAGTAATCAGGAACACCTAGCATTTAAACACTTAAAACCTCATCTAACAATATATCACCTCGGGTGCAACTCATTCTTATAAACTTAAGGCTCTTATTCATCTAATGAATTAGCCACAATTCACTGCTTCAACACTAGTTCTCATGTATATATCATGCTTACACCTTCAAACCTTCCCTAAGTTATCAACCTTGGCCCTCTCATGCACCATGTCAAACCTACTAGATGAGTCTCATGAAGGTAACATTATCATCCCCAACTATCATTTCTTTCTATCTCAGTAACCACCCCTGACTCAAATTTAGTGTCTAGCACTAGGTAAAGTCAACATCAAAACTTAGCATGCTATTTAAGCTTACAACTACCAAATAAAATCAAGAAACACTAATCCACCAAAACTTTGACAGAGTGGTCGATCTTAATTCCTTTTTCGACATAATTATGGTTCACAAGCACGACCTCATTCACAACACTACTGTTGCATCTTAAGCTTCATAACACATCTTCTCACATACTATATTGGTTTACAACTACCAGATAAAATTCTAGAAACTCTAGGTCTACTAAAATCACATGATAAGGATAGTCGACCTTAATCTTACAATATAACCCATTACAACTCATTAGCACATTGTCCTTCCTCATATCACATCTACTTACCTATGCATACATTTAAACTACCTTCATAGTTCTATAAACATCTTTAAGTCTCCCTTTCCAAAACCTCAAAATGGAGTCTAAATTTTATAAATTCGTAACCACTCTATCCCTACATTCACAACTTATAATTAGTCTATGCTACTATAATAACAAGGCATCATAAGTTCCTTTCCTATTTCGAATAATTCAAAAGGAACATCTTAACTAACCACTCTACTTCTACCAATCTCCATAAAAGTTTTGCTAATCTTGCTACACTAGAACTCATACTATATGGGGATACAACCTCTATCACTCCCTAATTAGTGGGTACCAGGCTCTAGCTATATTTTTCAATCATTTACTACTTGCACTCTCTGATATCTAAATTCGTGACTCCACATATCCCTGGCCTTGGGATTACTTCACCACTCCTATCTCATAACACCCTAGTTTATACTTTCTCACGGGTGTAAATATTATCCCAACACTCACATACATACTTTTCCCCCTTGATCATGACAACTACAACAAAGTTTTTGAAAGGGTCTGAAAACACGTCTCACCATGGCTCGAAGATATGATCCATGAGAATAGGGGTTTACACTTAGAATCAATAGACGTTGATGCACTAATAGACTCCTATCAAGTCCTTGTGCAGTTTCATAACCTTTTGGATGAATCAACCAGATAGGATTACATCATAAGGAGTCTGAGGTTAGTACTTCTTTCACTTTGAAAATAGGGCGTAACCAGCTGAGTTATAGCAGAGTAAGAATATGGATAAGTATCTTATAGACAACACTTTCGCACGATCTGGAGTATGAAAGAATGGGAAATATTTCCTAAATGTCCTATAGCCTCCTGATTATAATTGTGGTGCACAACACACCCATAAGCAAGACTCTACTGGACAGGACTTCCAAGACACCCTGGGACCATGAACCATGCTCTGATACCAAGTTTGTCACTCCCAGAGACTAGGCTCTGGATGTAATGGGCAACCCAGACCAATAAAGGCCCGAGAAGACCCCTTAGCATAACATTATAAGCATATTCAATAAAGCATTTACGAAAGAAATACCCATTTGAGAACCATCATTTAAAACATAGTTAAATATTAACCAAGTATTGGGAATAAAATATTTAAGCAACATCTACATAGGTCCACGAAGTCTCTAACATAAGAATGAAATATCTATACCGGGACATGACCCTGACAATACCATAAAACTGAAATCAAATTCAAATAAGAATTTAGATCGCCTTCCAAAAGGTGGAGGGCTCACCAAAAGCTGTACCTGTCTGATTGAACCTAGTGCTGTATAGTACCACGAAAAGGTGCCTCTGAACCTACATCATACAACGATGTAGCCGCCCGAAGATGGTCAGTACATGGAATGTAGTGGTACACAGAACCAAAAAATAGATACAATATACTTCATCTGAAAAGTTGGCATTTAATACTTCCAATACAATAAACAATAAATATCCGTAGAAAATTCCATTATGAGAAAACAATAAACTTTCTATCTGTTACTTTTGAACTAGATGGTATCACCGACTTCTATTTAACACCACGGGCTATGTGGGTCCAATCAATGCTCGATCGGCTATGCCCCAACCCATGTTTGCCACATGAATCGAGATTTAAATACAATATGGCCAGTACAATAGTCCTCGTAGAGGAAAAGATAAGGTCGTCCCAAGTTAGGATCGAGCCATCCCTATGTCAGCAAAACACAGGTTTCGGGTGCTGAGACGTTAGCCTCACACCTTCTCGGTTAACCATCTAATTCTCTTAGAGCACAAATTATTACCATTTTCAATATCTTTAAAAACATCCTTCAATAATACAATTCTGTTAGGGGCATAAACCATTATTGGTATCGTCATACCAAGACTTGAAAGTCACCCATTTCATCAATATAGAACCCATAAAGTCTGTCAACAATTCATCATGCCCAATTATAGGATTTATATAGTAAAACAAATGTCTTTTGTCTCAATCCGATCCTTTAGTGGAAACGGTTACCATAGCAATATCTTTCAAATTTGTAAAATCATTTGAAGTCTTTTGAACAATGGGAAAGACAAGTAAATTCTCAAAATCCCTCTGTAAGTACCATTCCTTGTACAATTACTAATATTTTCAAGTGAAATATAAAGGAGTAACTATTTCCTGAAGTTTTATCAAAGTTAGAAAAGCTATACTTGCAACCCTAAGTTCATATTCAAAGTAGTGAAAACGTAAGGGTTGGAAACCATCATATCTAGATAATACTTTGAAGTAGGATCGTTCTGCGTACCTTTTGATGGAAAGAGACTCAAGAATTACATGAAGCTTGAACCCTAAGTGTTCTTGTCCCAAGAAACTTTGGAGAGTAAAGTATCATATGTTTTGATGAATGGGACACTCTTAAGGACTTAGGATCATTTTAGAATAGTGGGGGACAATTTTTGGATGAGGAAGGGACCAAAATACCCTTAAATAGCTTAAGAAGAGGCAATTCCCGTAGCAATACCCTAGGGGTCCTATTTATAGGCAATTCCAATTAAAATCCAAATTGGTCTAGGAAGGAAAAATGCGTCCAAAATGGTCACCAAAATGGTCCATTTTGGCCACAAATGGACCATTTTTGAAGGCGTTTTAACTTACGGAAATTTTGAGTTTCTGTCTCCAGAAATGGTTGGGTCCATTTTCCCAGAAAATGAACCATTTTCTCTTCCGTTTTAACTCCCAACATTCGACGGTCTTCTGGACAGACAGACATCTTCTCGGTAAACTAATCATAACTTTTTACTCCGGACTCAAATTTATGCATAGTCAGCATCATTGGAAATAAGACTCGAAGACCTTTAATTTGGTGGGTAATAGGCCACCTAACTCTTTATATTCTAGGAGAAATGATCATTTGAAAATGACCCAAGTTAGAAAATTATACGAAAACTTAGTCGGTAGAGAAGCTTTCAACTTAACTTGGGCTAGAGGTTCCTTAAGACCTTAATTCACATCCAACACTCTTCCTACACATAGTTCTTGATCAAAACACCTAGTTACAATGAAATCTTCCAGGTTTAGGTCTACCTACATGCGAAAAACGATTGGAATCCTAGCTCGAAAATTTGGAGTGTTACATCAACTCACCCATCATGCTCATTTCAAATTCACATTGCATTAAGTTAGAAAATTTCTTGTGAAAACTAGCGTTATTACTTTCAAATATAATATCATCAACATAAATTTGGATAATAATATAACCAGAGGAGGTTCTTTTGATAAAAAGGATAGTGTCAATTTTTCCTCTAGAAAATCTATGATTCATTAAAAAATTACTCAGATGATCATACCAAGCCCTGGGAGCTTGCTTAAGTTCGTACAAAGCTTTTGATAGTTTAAAAATATGATAAGAAAATTTTGGATGCTCAAAACTTGGAGGTTGTTTGACAAAAAACTTGTTCTTCAATAAATCCATTTAGAAAGGCATTTTTGACATGCATTTGAAATAACTTTAAGCCTTTATGAGATGCATATGCAAGAAGGATACAAATAGATTCTAACCTTGATACAGGAGCGAAAGTTTTATCATAGTCAACTGCCTCTTGTTGAGAGTATACTTGAGCTACTAGTCGATCCTTGTTGCGAACAACTTCTCGAGCTTCATTGAGTTTATTTCTGAAGACCCACTTGGTTCCAATGATTGAAGTCTTTTCAGGTTTAGGAACAAGTGTCTAGACTTTACTTTTCTCAAATTGGTCTAATTCTTCTTGCATAGCTTTTACCCAATGACTGTCGTTTAGGGCTTCATCAAATTTTTTGGCTTTAATTGAGAAATGAGTGCCACATCTGCTTTATTTTTGCTTGAAGCTCTGGTTTTCATTCCTTCCTTAGGGTCACCAATGATAAACTTCTTTGGGTAGTCAGATTCACTTCTCCATTCATTTGGGACTGTTGCAATAGCAAATTGATCTTTCTGTTCTTCAGCTGACTTAACTGGACAATCAACTTTCTTGGATGAAGACCCACTAGTTTTGAGGACGTGTTCTTCTTCATCATCTGTGATATGAATTTTCTCAATAATACAATTAGTATCATAAAAGATAACATGAATGGATTCCTCAATGCATGAAGTACATTTAGTAAAAACTCTATAAGATCTGCTAGTGCTTGAATAGCTAAAAAATATACTTTTGTCGCTTTGAGAATCAAATTTACCAATATTGTCCTTACCATTATTGTCCACAAAGCACTTGTACCCAAATGGGTGAAAGTATCCAATGTTAGGCTTCTTACCATTCCATAATTCATATGGAGTTTTCTTCAGTATTGGTTTGATCAGGCACCTGTTAAGAATTTGGCATGCAATACTTACTTCTTCTGCCCAAAAATGATGTGGAAGGGAATGCTCATATATCATGGTATGTGCCATATTTTGAAGAGTCGTGTATTTTTGTTCAACAATACTATTTTGCTGAGGGGATCTTGGTAATAAAAAGTTAAGAGTATATCCTTGTTCATTGCAGAAAATTTTAAAGGCCTTTTTTTTAAATTCTCCTCCATGATCAGTTCTTATGGAGGTGATAAAATAACTTTTATGCCTTTGCACTCATTCACAGAAATACTCAAAATTTTTTAAGGTATCATCTTTGTTAGAAAAAAATATAACCTATGTGAAATGAGAAAAGTCATCTATAATAATGAAAGCATACCTTTTTCCTCCAATGCTTGTAGTTCTAGTGGGACCAAAAAGGTCCATATGAAGTAGCTACAATGATTTAGAGGTAGACATAATATCTTTTACAGGAAAGGAATTTCTAGTTTACTGTCACGCCCCGAGGCTAGCCCCTAGACGTAACACGAGACTTAGAATCACAAGTCATCCCAAGGTAACCCTGAATCTGACATACCACAAGCATATTGAAATAATTATAAATAAATTAAAGCATAACTAAATAAAGCATATAATATAAAAAGAGTTCAACTGAGGATATTTGAACAAATAACCGTCTGAAAAGCAGAACAACTCAAATCAACTGAGTTCGTCTCTATGCCTGAAAGCCTCTAATACTGATGAGTTGCTGGGACAAGCCCCTAGCTAACTCCAAATACTAAAAATAAGGATAAACTAACTAACTCAAAAAGCATGCAAAATATATGTCCTCGGATGATGAGGACTCACCACTGACGCTCGCTGAGGTGGCGCTGGTATGCACTAATCACGCGACTGAAGTTGAGAACCTAAACCTGCATTATGATAGGAAGCAACACATATAGTATGCATCCGAACTTTGAATGTACTGAGCATGAGGGATATGCATATGCTAAAATACTGAAAAGCTGTAAACTGAACTAAACTATAGTACATAGGCCCAAATGTATAATCGTGCATAAAAGAGCTGAAATGCAAGAGTAATCTAAAACATACGAGAAGCTGAAAACAAACATATCTGAGGGCCTAATGCACTTTACTGAAACTAACACTGTGGGAGAGTCTATTAATCGACATAAACCACGTGAACTATACATGGAGTCCGATACATAGCCCCATTGAGAGGACCCAATATACCTTGCTAGGGTATAAAGGCATGACTAATGTGATCACTAGTTTTGAGGCCCAACTGAGGGGCTAAACATCCTATAGTGGCACGTAGTTCTAGAACTTCAAGGGTACGCTGAACCCTAGTCCAACTTGGTGCTAAACACTACTCCTAAACTGAAGACTAATAGCTCATTAAAATTGAAGTCCTAAATTTTCTGAGACAGAACTAAAATGGTCTAAAATCACTAATTTTCTGAAATGCTGTAGTAGACTAAAAATTGGCTAAATTTTGATTTTTAAAACTCATACTGATAATCTAGGTTGAATTTTGAAGAAAGCTATCACTTTAGAAATTCTACAATTTAGAGCTAATTTCTTGATTTATCAAGTCATGGTGAGAACTCATGCAAACCATTAAAACATATTATAATTCATATAAAGCAGGATATAAATCATGTGAAAATCATAAGAACTAAATTCTAGAATGATTTGCATAGTTGGGTAGGAACCCTAGTTCCTAAATTCATGAAAAAAAACTGTAAAAAGCTGAGAGTTTTAGCCATAAGGGTGAACTAAACCCTTACTGAATACCCACATACCTGGTGGAAGAAGATTCTTCAAGAAAATCTGTAGTTGAAGTTTGGAGGAGAAGGCCCTAGGTTTGAAAATTTGGAGAAGAACGCTCCTTTTTTCTTCTTGAAACTGACTCGGGAGAAAATCTGACTTGTTTGGGGGTTTTGACTTAATAAAATAAGCCTAAGACTATTTATAGTCGGAGCTAATTAAACAAAGAAAGGTCTAAAATACCCCCCAAAAAATGAAATTAAAAACTACTGGAAAATTTATGACTTGGTTCCACGGATAGGTTCCACGGTTCGTGAAAGCTTCCACTTCTCGTGGAACCCTATCGTGGTTCCTGGGATTTTATTCTAAACTGCAAGTTTGATATTCACGAGCCAGGTTCATGGCTCATGAAACCATCCACGGCTTATGGAACCTGCTCGTGGTTCCTGAGGGATTGATGACCCTCAGGTCTGAGTTCCACGAGTGAAATCCACGATTTGTGGACTGTTTCACGGTCTGTGGTTCCAACTTGTGAACTTGAACCCAACTTTCTGGCCTCTGACTGAGTTCCACGGAGGGCTTCCATGACCCATGAACCCTTCCACGGTCCATGAAAACTATCCGTAGTTCCGACTGAGACTTGGAAAATTTTATTCTCTTATTTTTCTGAGGTGGTTCTAAGCTTGGAAGTTATGGAATATTACAATATCTCTCCCTTGGGATCATTCATCCTCGAATGAAGACTAACAAGCTGAGGTTGGGAGGGGAAAGATCTGCAATCCCTACCAACTGAGTATTAAAAGCTGATATCTAACTGAATTGAGCTCTAAGGGCATGAAAACATGCTGGAAATGCAGGAATAGCTGAGGAAACATAACACTGAGACTGAGATGCATGATAAGGCCGAGAAATTGAAGAGGAACTATTACCTCAAGTTGAAGCTAGATCGAAAGGGAAGAGGTGGGGGTACTTGATCATCATGGCTGCCTCTGCTTCCCAAGTAGCTCCCTCAACTGACTGGTTCCTCCAAAGGACTTTTACTGAAGCGACTTCCTTATTTCTCAATCTTTGAATCTGATGATCAAGAATCTGAATTGGAATTCTTTGTAAGAGAGACTATCCTTCACACCTACGCTCTCTAAGGGCACAACTAAAGTTGGATCACCAATGCATTTCTTCAACAAGGATACATGGAAGACTGGGTGCATTGATGCTAGGTCTGCGGGCAACTCTAACTCATAAGCCACCTTGCCGACTCTCCTCAGAATCCTATAAGGACCTATATATCGGGGACTAAGCTTCCCATTCTTACCGAACCTCATCACCCCCTTAATGGGTGACACCTTTCGAAAAACCCAATCATCAACCTCAAACTCTAGCTCCTTTCTTCTCTCATCTGCATAAGATTTCTGATGACTTTGAGCCGCCTTCAACTTTTCTCAAATAAGCTGAACCTTCTCCATAGTCTCATGGACTAAATCTAGCCCTATCAAAGTTGCTTCACCTACCTCAAACCAGCCTATGGGTGACCTACACCTTCGCCCATAGAGTGCCTCATACGAAGCTATCTGAATGCTAGAGTGAAAATAGTTATTATACGCAAACTCTATAAGAGGTAAGTGATCATCCCAATTACCTCTAAAGTCGATTACACAAGCTCTCAACATATCCTCTAAAGTCTGAGTGGTACACTCTTCCTGACCATCTGTCTGCGGGTGAAAACCTGTGCTAAGATTAACCTGAGTACCAAGACCCTTCTGAAATGATATACAAAACTGAGATGTGAATTTAGTACCCCTATATGAGATGACGGAGAAGGAAACTCCATGAAATCTGACTATCTCACGAATGTAGAGACTGGCATAGTCCTATGCTGAATCGGTAGTCTTGACAGCCAAGAAGTGGGCTGACTTAGTCACCCTATCTACAATCACCTAAATTTAATCATGCTTCCTGCGAGTGTGAGGTAAACCTGTAATGAAGTCCATATTGATGACCTCCCACTTCCAAGTAGGAATGTCCATCTCCTGAGTCATACCACCCGGTCGCTGATGTTCTACCTTCACTTGCTGACAGTTGGGACACTTAGCCACTAAATAAATAATGTATCTCTTCATACCATTCCACCAATAGACTTCCCATGGGTCACGGTACATCTTGGTGGCACCAGGATGGATGGAATACCTGGAGCTATGAGCCTCTGTCAAAATATTTTGCCTCAAATCACCTATACGAGGAACACATAACCGACCCTGGTAATGAAGTACACCATCTCCCCCTTGGGAGAAGACCTTTACTCTCTGTTGTTGGACAACACCCTTTAGCTGAAGTAAGATGGGATCATTGTCTTGCTTTTCCTTCACCTCGGCTACCAATGAAGACTCTGACCCATTCTGAACAATCACACCACCTTCTGACAAATTTATGAGGTGAACCCCTAACCGAGTAAGCCTGTGAACATCCTTGGCTAATTCCTTCTTTCCTTCCTCAACGTATGACACACTACCCATGGATAACCTGTTAAGTGCATCAGCTGCTACATTGGCCTCACCCGGATAGTAAAAGACCTCATGTCATAGACCTTGAGAAGCTCTAGCCACCTTCTCTGACGAAGATTCAGTTCTTTCTGAGTGAACACATATTGAAGGCTCTTGTGGTTAGTAAAAACATCTACATGGACACCATACAAAATAGTGTCTCCAAATTTTCAAGGCAAAAACAACTACTGCTAACTCAAGATCATGAGTCGGGTAATTCTTCTCATGCACCTTAAGTTGTCTGGAGGCATAAGCGATGACCTTACTATGATGCATCAGAACATAACCTAAGCCAACTCTGGATGTATCACAGTATACTACGAAACCATCTGAACCCTCTAGTAGAGTCAAAACTGGGGCTGTGGTCAAACTAGCTTTTATCTCTTAGAAGTTCCTCTCACACTCATCTGACCACTGGAACTTGACCTTCTTCTGAGTCAGCCTAGTCAATGGAGAAGCTATGGATGAAAACCCCTCAATAAATCTCTTGTAGTAACCGGCCAGACCCAAAAAGCTCTTAATATCTACCGGAGAAGTGGGTCTAGGCCAATTCTTTACTGCCTCTATCTTCTGAGGATCCACTTAGATGCCCTCCTTAGATACCACATGACCTAGAAAAGCGACTGACTGCAACTAAAACTCACACTTACTGAATTTGGCGAACAATTGATGATCCTTGAGAGTTTGCAGCACCATTCCCAAATGATTAGCATGCTCCTTCTCACTCCGCGAGTAGACTAGAATATCATCTATAAATACAATAACAAACATGTCCAAATACTGCTTGAACACCCTGTTCATCAAGTCTATAAAAGCTATAGGAGTATTCGTTAGTCCAGAAGACATAACCACAAATTTATAGTGACCATATCGAGTTCTGAAGGCTGTCTTCAGAATGTCACATTCTCTAACTTTGAGCTGGTGATAACCGAATCTGAGGTTAATCTTGGAGAAATAACTGGCACCCTGAAGTTGATCGAACAACTCATCAATCCTAGGAATGGAATACTTATTTTTGATTTTGACTTTGTTCAACTGATGGTAGTCTATGCACATCCTAAGGGAACCATCTTTCTTGTGCACGAAGAGAACTGGAGCACCCCATGGAGAGATGCTGGGTCTGATGAAACCTTTATCTAGGAGGTCCTTGAGTTGTTCTTTTAACTCCTTAAGCTCAGCTGGAGCCATTCTGTAAGGAGGAATAGATATAGGCTGCGTGTCTAGAAGAAGGTTTATCCCAAAGTCGATCTCTTTCTCGGGAGGGACTCTAGGTAGATCTTCAGGAAATACTTCTGGAAATTCACTAACTATCGAAACTGTCTGGAAAGGTGGGGTTTTGGACTTAGAATCCTTAACCCGGACTATATGGTAGATGTAACCCTTTGAGATTATCTTCCAAGCCTTGAGGTAGGATATGAAGTGACCTTTTGATGAAGGAGGACTACCCTGCCACTCTAAGACAGGCTCATTTGGAAACTAGAATTTCAAAACTCTGGTTCTGCATTCGACTGAGGCATAACAGGCATGTAGCCAATCCATGCCAAGAATGACATCGAAGTCGGTCATATTTAACTCTACTAAATCTACTGAGGTGACTTTATGGAGGACTGAAACTGGGCAATCTCTATACACCCTCTTAGCTAGGACTGACTCACCAACTGGAGTAGAGATTGGGATGGGCTCTAGGAGTTTTTCAAGACTGACTTCGAATTTAAATGCAACATAGGGGGTCACAGAAGATAGGGAAGCCCCTGGGTCTAACTAGGAATAAATATCAAGAGAGAAGACTGATAACATATCGGTGACTACATCTAGTGCACTCTCCTAATCCTAGCGTGAAGACATGGCATAGAGATGGTTCTGGCACTGACTGCCACCTATGCCAGAAGCAGTACCCTACTGAGCTATGCGACCTGCTGGAGCTACTGAAGTGGTAGACTGAGCTCTGTTTCCTCCCTATCCTTGCCTTGCAGAAGGGCACTCCTTCAACCTATGTACGAGCTGACCACACCCAAAATACCCCACTTGGGGCAGGATGGAAAAGTGCGGTTACTTGGAACACTGCCCTGAAACTTAGAGCCTGGTGCTCACTTTTTATAATCCTGTCAAGGCCTGGGAGATGGAGCACTAGCTGATGAAGGTGCTGGGGCCGCTGACCTTTGCAGGAACTATAAGGGATTCCCACCACCCGGCCTCTGCTGAGAATATTCATAGTTGCCTAGCCTAGCCTTTTTGTTATCCTTAGCCATCTCCTTAAGCTTATCCTTCTCAACCTGCTGAGCATGGATCATCATTCTAGATATATCCATATCCCATAATAACATAGCATTCCTGCACTCTATTTTCACCAAATCGAATACCCCATACAAGAACTTGCCTATTTGTACCCTCGAATTGGCTACTATAGATGGGGCATACCTGGAAAGCTGAGTGAACTTTAACCCATTCTCTTGGACCGACATCGATCCCTGTATCAAATTCATAAACTCTTGGGACTTAGCCTCTCTCAACTCTCTCGAGAAGAATCTGTCCAGAAAAGCTCTAGTAAAATAATCTCATGTCACAGAAGATGCATTTACACCCCTATTATCTTTCCACTGAGTGAACTAAATGTGAGCCACATCCTTGAGTTGATAGGATGCTAACTCAATGCTATCAGTACCAGTCACTTGCATTACCTCAAAAATCTTCTATATCTTATCAATGAAATTCTACGGGTCTTCACCAACCCTTGACCCTAGAAACTCTAGTGGATTCATGAAAACAAAATCTCAAACTCGGGCTGCAGCTAATCCACCATTTTGATTTATAGGTACTGGGGCATGCTGATTAGCCTGATTGGCTATAGTCTGAGCCAACAACTAGATCGCATTATGGAATTTGACGTTCGTAACCTCATGGTCTGAGGCTGGAGGGTTAGCGTTAGTATTGCGTGCGTTAGCTCTATGAGGAGGCATGATCTGAAATGCATAATGAACAGATTAGAGAGGGAAAACTGAATTAAACTCCATCGCACGATAAAGATAATGAAAGAAGTAAAGTTTTTCTTAAGACACCTAGCAACCTCTCCCTCATAAGTGTGGCGCGCTTCACACCCATGAAATAGACTCTACTTAGTGTGCCTTTCAGACACTCTAGGACTCTTGAACCTGATACTCTGATATCAAGTTTGTCACACCCCGAGACTAACCCCTAGACGTAACACGGGACTAGCTAATGAAATAAGCAAACGGACTGAACCAAGCTAACCCTGAATTTGGCATATCACAAGCATAATGAAATAAATCTAAACAAACGGAAGCATAACTGAATAAAGCATATAATCTAGAAAGAGTTCAACTGAGGATATCTGAACAAATAACCGTTTGAAAAGCAGAACAACCCAAATAAATTGAGTTCAACTCTATGCCTGAAAGCCTCTAATACTGATGAGCTGTTGGGACAAGCCCCCAGCTAAATTCTAATACTGAAAATAAGGACAAAGTGACTAACTCAAAAATCATGCAAAAGATATGTCCTCGGATGATAAGGACTCACTACTGACTGTCCCTGAGGTGGTGCTGGTATGCACTAATCACACGGCTGAAGCTGAGAACCTAAACCTGCATCAAGATAGGATGCAACACATAGAGTATGCATCAGTACTTTGAATATACTGAGCATGAGGGATATGCTAAAATAATAAAAATCTGTAAACTGAACTAAACTGTAGTACATAGGCCCAAATGTATAATCGTGCATAAAAGACCTAAAATGCAGGAGTAATATAAAATATACTAGAAGCCAAAAATAAACATAACTGAGGGCCTAATGCACTTTACTGAAACTAACACTGTGGGAGAGTCTACTAATCAACATAAACCATGTGAGCTATATGCGGAGTCCAACGTATATTCCCCATCGAGAAGACCCAATATACCTTGCCAGGGTATAAAGGCATGACTGATGTGATTACTAGTTCTGAAGCCCAACTGAGGGGCTAAACATCCTACGGTGGCACGTAGTTCTGGGATGTCAAGGGTACGCTGAACCCTAGTCCAACTTCCCAAATTGAAGAATAATAACTCATTAAAACCGAAGTCCTGAATTTTCTGAGACTGAACTAAAATGGTCTGAAATCACTAATTTTCTGAAATGCTATAGTAGACTGAAAACTGGCTAAATTCTGATTTGTAAAACTCATACTGATTATCTAGGTTGAATTTTGAAGAAAGCTATCACTTTAGAAATTCTACAATTTAGGGCTAATTTCTTGATTTCTCAATTCATGGTGAGAACTCATGTAAATGATTAAAACATATTACAATTCATATAAAGCAGGATATAAATCATGTGAGAATTATAAGAAATAAATTCTATAATGATTTGCATAGTTTGGTAGGAACCTTAGTTCCTAAATTCATGGAAAAACACTATAAAAAGCTGAGAGTTTTGGGCATAAGGGTGAACTAAACTCTTACTGAATACCCACATACCTGTTGGAAGAAGATTATTCAAGAAAATCTGTAGTTGAAGTTTGGAGGAGAAGGCTCTAGGTTTAAAAATTTGGAGAAGAATGCTCATTTTTCCTTTTTGAAACTGACTTGGGAGAAAATCTGACTTGTTTGGGAGTTTTGACTTAATAAAATAAGCCTAAGGCTATTTATAGTAAGAGGTAATTTAAGAAAGAAAGGTCTAAAATACCCCCAAGAAACTAAATTAAAAACTCTTAGAAAATTTGCGACTTGGTTCCACGGACAGGTTCCACAGTTCGTGGAAGCTTCCATGACTCGTGGAACCGTATCATGGTTCCTGGTCTTTTATTATAGACTGCGGGTCTGATAACCACAAGCCAGGTTCATAGCTCGTGAAACCATCCACGACTTGTGAAACCTGCTCGTAGTTCCTGAGGGATTGATGACCCTTAGGTCTGAGTTCCATGAGTGGAATCCATGACTCGTGGACTGTTTCACGGTTCGTGGTTCCAACTCGTGAACTTAAACCAACTTGCTGTCCTCTGATTGAGTTTCATTGAGGCTTTACATGACCTGTGAACCCTTCCATGATTTGTGGACACCATTCGTGGTTCCGACTGAGACTTAGAAAATTTATTCTCTTATTTTTCTGAGGTGGTTCTAAGCTTGGATGTTCTGGGGTATTACATTTTCTTAACAAGTTGACAAGCATCACATATGTTGTCCTTCTTGTAGTTTACTTTAGGTAGCCCAAGAACAAGTTCATATTTAGCAAGTTTCTCTATGAGACACATGCTAGCATGACCAAGTTTCTTATGCGATATCAAAGGATCTTCTGAGATTGATGCTAAACAGATATGTTCATTTGAACTTTTGATAGAGTCGAGAATATAGACGTTTCTATCCCTCTTTCCTGGGAGTAAAGCTTTTCCAGAAATGTCTTTGATTATGCAACCTGTCTTTCTGAATCTTACCTCAAGATCCGCATCACATAGCTAAGTGATACTCAGAAGGTTATACTTTAAAATCTTCACCAAATAAACATTAGTAATTTCATAGGATTCATTAAAAGAAATAGTACCAATACCTATTACTTTTCCTTTGGAATTATCTCCAAATCGAATATTTCCTCTATCAAAGTCTGCAATAGATTTAAACAGATTTTTGTTGCCTGACTTATGATTTGAATACGCACTATCAAGATATCATTTCCTATTTGATTTTTAGTGGTGTTCTTGTTAAACAGATTCATTAATTTCTTTTAGGTACCCAAGTTTCCTTGGGTCCTTTGAGGTTAGCTGTTAGTTTGGGTTGATCGGACTTAGGTTTCCAAACCCATTTAGAGAAGGTGATAGATCAAAACCTTCAATTATTATGGTTATGACCAAATTTACCACAGTAATGAAAAACATGAGAAGAGTGTTCTTCAGTGACAACCATTCGAGTCGACTTACCGTTACTGGATCTATTTATATGTGATCTAGCATCAGTTGACTGCTTGGATCCACTAAAATAGTTCTTGTTTTAATATGTTTATCACTGTCAGTTCTTTTATCAGTTGGCTTATTAAATAGAGTCGACTGATTTGACCTGACAACACTGTGACTGAGAGATATTTGAAAACTTTTTATTTAAATTTTTAATTCATCCATTTCTTCTCGAAGGAAATCTTTTTCAATCTCACAAACTTCTAATTTAACTTCCCAGTCTTTCTTTTCTCTTTGTAGAGCTTTAAAGTCATTAAAAACTCTTTTCAAGTTAGCTATGACACGATCTAGCAATTTTTGTAATTCTACACAATTTGAACATGAATTAGATCTTACCTCACTTGTTTCTCCAATTGCCATAAAACATATGTCTTCGACATCATCATTTTCCTGCTCAGATGTTTCTTCATCACTCCAGCTTCTGAGAGCTCGATTATCCCTATGTCTTTAATTTCTAATGGGGTATCTTCTTTTTACTTCTGGACAGTTGTTTGAAATGTGTCCATACTTTCAACAGTTGTAATACTTACCATCATTTTTGTTGAATTATGTGATTTGCTTACCTTTGGAGAAGTTTTGATTTTCTCTTATTTGATTCATGGATTTCCTGAAAGAGTCTACGACTGATCTGGTAATTAAAGCAATTTAATTTTCTTCATAATCAATTTTCTTCATAAACTGAGGACCTCTTCTTTAATTTTATTTTCATACTTCTCTCCACTGATGGCATTGTAGAATACATTCTTTGCTTTAAAATTTATCTAAATGATCTCCATCTGTTCATCAGTGTAATTCTCAAGAGATGAAATTACTTCAGTCGATGTTCCACTATTTTTCACATTTTTGTCATCCTTCTTTGGCTTGATAATAGGAATATCACTAAGTTTAATGAATCTACAAACTTTCACATAATAAGACTTGATAAAACTTTCAATCTTGATTTTTTAGTGGGAGAAGTGCTTACCATTGAAATATGATGGCTTTGTCTGAGAAGTTCTTTCTTGGAATAGGGCTCCAGCAATAAATTGATTTGTCATGATCTTTTTTCACTTGAGGTTAAGAAATTATAGGTGAAAGCTGGCTCTGATACCAATTGAAAGTGCAAGAGGAGGGTGAATTGCTGTTTTTTATTTTTTTGAGTCGACTGTCTGAAGGGGTCAGTTGACTACTATGCACAGATAAGTAGTTAAGTAAAAGTGCAAAATTATAAGTGTTGCAAAAATAATTGACACCTGATATTTTTATACTAGTTGGGATCCAAAATGGGTCTTACTCCAGTCCCGTTGGGTTACAAGGGTGTTCTCTACTAGTTCTTTGGTGGTTTTATTTTAGGTACAAGCTTTGAGAGTATAGCTTCTATGTCTACACTCAATTCTTTTTTTTTATTTTCTTTTTCTCTCTTGATACAATGCCTCACCAACTATATTTTTTTTTCTCCTCTCTTTTTCAGTACACAGTAAAACACAAGGTAAAATAATACTTAATAAAAGTAGAGCAAAGAACTTGAGATGGTACAGATGATTTGTATAATCTTCTTCTTCAATTTTCAAAGGCTTTTAGAGAGGATAAAGTAACCGTTGGTGAAGAGCTTTTATGAAGAAGTCAACCCAAGAGATTTGATCCTTGGAAAAGGATATGAGAGATCCTATTTCCAAGAATAAAGAAGAGTCAATCGTTGACTCTTTGAATTCGTTGATCTTGCTTCCTTTTCTGTGCTTGATAGGATGTCCAGTACTACCTTGATTTAAGCTTGGAATATTTCTTTTCCATAATAGGTTCTTCAATAGGAGTACCTATTCAATGCTTGGTACTTGAGTTCATAAATAGAGGAAGATTATTGCTTCTTTCCTCATGATTTGAGGTTTCAAGGAAATTCGAATTTCCTTGAAAGTCTTGATGATCACTTTCCTTATTTTCCTTCCAAAATTAGAGTCAATCTAATTTTACTTAGATGAATCAATCTTCTGCTTCCTTGAATCATGTAAGATAATATTTTTCTTTCTTTGGAAAGGTCTTGAATAAGTGCTTAGTACTGATTCCAAAATTAGAGTCAATATAATTTTACTTAGATAAATCAATCTTCTTATTCTTTCCATAGTATTTTGATCTTTGAGAATCTTCATGATAGTTTTCTTATTTTCCCTTCCTTCTTGAGAAGAAATTTCTCCTTATTGCTTCTTGCTTGTTACTTGATTTTTTTCCTTTTTGAGTAATGCTCCTTGATATTTTTCTTTTCTTCTTGGTATTTGATTTTTTTCCCTCTTGGGTAATGCTTTCCTTTCCTGCTTGGTACTTGCTTTTTCTATGATAAGTAGAATATATTGAATCAATATCTTTGGGCAAGTTCCTACAAGGTAAAATTATCATTCATTAAAATCAAAACACTATCAATCTCCCCATTTTTGAAGATGACAATTTTTAGAATTGTAAATGTAGTCAACTTTCCTTTTAAGAAGATGTCTACATCTTCTCCCCCTGTATTGTTTATTATTTCTCCCCCTGTATCGTTGACTTACTGCTAGTTAAAAGCTAGTTGAATACTCTCCCTACTTCTATTATTCTCTCCATTTGACATCAATCAAAAAGAAAAATAAGTATAGAGAATAGAGCAATTACAATTTAGATGATCTTATGAGCGCAAGGTCAGTTACAAAATAAAGAAACACATCAAGGAAAGATTTAAAAAGGTTTTTAAATAATACAAAGAGACTCTCTAAGAGTACAAAATATTTGTTCAAGCAAATGTTTAGTAAAAATATCAGCTAATTGAAAATTAGTGCGCACAAAAGATAGTTCAATATCACCATTTAAAATACGATCTCTAATAAACTGATGCTTGATATCAATGTGCTTAGCCCTAGAATGATGCACAAGATTTTTTGTTAAACAAATAACACTAGAATTATCACACATAATACACACAAATTTAAAAGATAATTCATAATCACTTAATTGGTGAATCATCCAAACAATTTGAGTATAACAAACACCAATAGAGATATATTCAGCTTCAGTGGTAGAGATAGAAACACAATTTTATTTCTTGCTGTTCCAGAAAATAAGAGCCTTTCAAAGAAGTTGACAAGTTTCACTTTTATTTTTTCTGTCATTTTTGTCACCTACAAAATCTGCATCTGAAAATTATTTAAGCATAAAGTCACTTTTCCTAGGATACCATAAGTCATAAGACATAGTACCCATGAGATATCGAATAACACACTTAACATCAGATAAATGAGATTTTTTAGAAGCTAACTGAAACCTTGGGCATTTGCATACACTGAACATGATATCTGATCGACTGGCAGTGACATAAAGCAAAGATCCAATCATACCTCGATATCTTGTTTCATCAACTGACTCACCATCTTTATTAGCGTCAAGGTTGCAAGTGGGACTCATTGGAGTTCCCACGGATTTGGCTTTACTTATTCCAAATTTTTGAATAAGTTTCTTAGTATACTTACTTTGACTGATGAAAATACCTTCAGTCAACTGATGGATTTGTAACCCCAAAAAGAAGGTTAACTCACCCATCATGCTCATTTCAAATTTACTTTGCATTAAGTCAGAAAATTCCTTGTACAAACCAACAATAGTACTTCCAAATATAATATCATCAATATAAATTTGAATAATAAGATTAGCAGGGGAGGTTCTTTTGATAAAAAGGGTAGTGTTAATTTTTCCTCTAGAAAAACCATGATCCATTAAAAAATTACTCAGACAATTATACCAAGTCCTGGGAGCTTGGTTAAGTCCTTACAAAACTTTTGATAGTTTAAAAACATGATAAGGAAATTTTGGATGCTCAAAACCTAGAGGTTGTTTGACAAGAACTTATTCTTGAATAAAGCCATTTAGAAAGACATTTTTGACATCCATTTGAAAAAACTTAAAAACTTTATGAGATGCATATGCAAGAAGGATACGAATCGATACTAACCTTGCAATAGAAGTAAAAGTTTTATCGTACTCGACTCCCTCTTGTTGAGAGTATCCTTGAGCTACTAGTCGAGCTTTGTTGCGAACAACTTCTCCAGCTTCATTGAGTTCATTTCTGAAGACCCACTTGGTTCCAATGATTGAAGTCTTTTCAGGTTTAGGAACAAGTATCCAGACTTTACTTTTCTCAAATTGGTCTAATTCTTCTTGCATAGCTTTTACCCAATGCCTATCGTTTAGGGCTTCATCAATTTTCTTTGGCTTTAATTGAGAAATGAGTTCCACATTTGATTTATTTTTGCTTGAAGCTCTGATTTTCATTCCTTCCTTTGGGTCACCAATGATAAACTTCTTTTGATAGTCAGATTCACTTCTCCATTTATTTGAGACTGTTTCAATAGCAAATTGATCTTTCTGTTCTTCAGCTGACTTAGCAGGATAGTCGACTTTCTTGGATAAAGACACACTAGTTTCGAGAACGTATTCTTCTTCATCATATGTGCTATGAATTTTCTCAATACGATTACTATCATAAAAAATAACATGAATGGATTTCTCAATGCATGAAGTACGTTTATTAAAAACTCTATAAGAAATGCTAGTGCTTGAATAGCCAAGAAAGATACCTTTGTCACTTTGAGGATCAAATTTACCAATATTATTCTTACCATTATTGTGCACAAAGCACTTGCACCCAAATGGGTGAAAGTATCCAATGTTAGGCTTCTTACCATTCTATAATTCATATGGAGTTTTCTTCAGTATTGGTCTTATCAGGCACCTATTAAGAATGTGGCATGCAGTACTTACTACATCTGCCCAAAAATAATATGGAAGGGAATGCTCACATATCATGGTATGTTCCATATCTTGAAGAGTCCAGTTTTTCATTTAATAACACTATTTTGCTGAGGGAATCTTGGTGATGAAAAGTTATGAGTGTATCCTTGTTCATTGCAGAAAATTTCAAAGGCCTTGTTTTTAAATTCTCCTCCATGATCACTTCTTACGGAGGTGATGAATTAGCCTTTATCCTTTTGTACTCATTCAATGAAATACTCAATTTTTTTCAAGGTATCATCTTTGTTAGCTAAAAATATAACCCATGTTAAATAAGAAAAGTCATCTACAATAATGAAAGCGTACGTTTTTCCTTTAATTCTTACAGTTCTAGTAGGACTAAAAAGGTCCATATGAAGTAGCTGCAATGGTTAAGAGGTAGACACAATATCTTTTTACAGGAAAGGAATTTCTAGTTTGCTTAACAAGTTGACAGGCATCACAGATGTGGTCCTTCTTGAAGTTTAGTTTAGGCAGTCCAAGAACAAGTTCATGTTTAGCAAGTTTCTCTATGAGATGCATGCTAACATGAACAAGTTACTTATGCTATATCCAAGGATCTTCTGAGATGGATGCTAAACAGATATGTTCATTTGACCTTTTGACAGAGTCAAGAACATAGACGTTTCTATCCCTATTCCTTATGAGTAAAGCTTTTCTAGTAATATCTTTTATTATGCAACCTGTCTTTTTGAATCTTACCTCAAAATTCGCATCACATAACTGACTAATTCTCAGCAGGTTATACTTCAAGTTCTTCACCAAGTAAACATTAGTAATTTTACAAGATTCATTAAAAGAAATAATACCAATACCTATTACTTTTTCTTTGGAATTATCTCCAAATCAAATATTTTCTCCATCAAATTCTGCAACAGATTTAAACAGGTTTTTGTGGCCCGTCATATAATTTGAACAAGCACTATCAAGATATAATTTCCTATTTGATTTTGAGTGGTGTTCTTGCAAAATAGATTCATTAATTTCTTTTAGGTACCCAAGTTTCCTTGAGTCCTTTTCAGTTAGCTATTGGTTTGGGTTGATTAAAGTTCGGTCTCCAAACCCATTTAGAGGAGGTGATATATCGAAACCTACAATTATAATGCTTATGACTAGATTTACCATAGTAATGACAAGCATGAGAAGAGTGTTCTTCAGTGACAATCATTCGAGTAGACTTACCGCTACTGGATCTATTTCTGTGTGATCTAACATCAGTTGACTGCTTGGATCCAATGAAATAGTTCTTGTTGGTAATATATTTATCACTGTCAGTTCTTTTATCAGTTGACTTATTATATGGAGTCGACTGATTTGACCCGACGACACTATAACTGGGAGATTTTTAAATATTATTTATTTAAAATTTTAATTCATCCATTTCTTCTTGAAGAAAATCTTTTTCAATTTCACAAACTTCTAATTTAATTTCCCAGTCTTTCACTTTGCTTCTGCCATTCTGTTCCCCTCAGACTATTAAGGGAAAGCAAGGACACATGTGAACTCGGATAACCTTGTGGTCTTTTCTCTTTGTAGAGCTTTAAATTCATTAAAAACTCTGTTCAAGTCAGCTATGGCATAACCTAGCAATTTTTGTAATTCTACACAATTTGAACAAAAAATAGATCTTACCTCACTTGTTTCTCCGATTACCATGAAACATGTCTTCGACATCATCATTTTTCTGCTCAGATGTTTCTTCATCACCCCAGCTTCTGAAATCCCGGTTATCCCTATTTCTTGAATTTCAATAGGGTATCTTCTTTTTGCTTCTGGATAATTGTTTGCAATATGTCTATGCTTTTCACAGTTGTAACACTTATCATCATTTTTTTTGAATTCTGTGATTTTCTTACCTTTAGAGAAGTTTTACTTTTTTCTTCTTTGATTCCAAGATCTCCTGAAAGAGTCTACGACTGATCTGGTAATTAAAGCAATTTCATCTTCTTCATCTTTTTTGATATCCTCTGTTGCCTTGAATGCCACAGTCTTCTTTCTGTTATCATCTTGACCACATTTTTTCAATTAATTTTTCTCAAAATCAATGAGATCTCCTCTAAGTTTATCATGGGTGAGATTTTTGAGATTCATGCTTTCAATAGCAACTATCTTAGCATGCTATTGGGAAGGAAGACTTCTGAGAATCCTAGTGATTTGATCACTATCAGGATAGTTTTTTTCAGATACTTTGAGTTCTTCAATAATTTTGTTGAACCTAGCAAACATGTTTTCAATCAATTCTCCTTCTTTCATATAAAAGAGTTCATACTCATCCACTAGCAAGCTGATGATAGTTTGCTTAACCTTGTCAGTTCCTTTATAGATTACTTCTAACTTATCCCACATTTCTTTGACAGTTTCACAGTAGGATATCTTTTCATACTCCTCTCCATTGATAGCATTATAGAGCACATTCTTTGCTTTAGAATTTATCTGAATGATCTCCATATGTTCATCAGTGTAATTCTCAAGAGATGGAATGACTTCAGTCGATGTTCTACCATTTTTCACATTTTTGTCATCCTTCTTTGGCTTGGTAATAAGAATATCACCAATTTTAATGACTCTCCATACTTTCATATCATAAGACTTGATAAAAGTCTTCATCCTGATTTTCTAGTGGGAGAAGTGTTTACCATTGAAATATGGTGGCCTTGTCTGAGAAGTTCCTTCTTGGAATAGAGCTCCAACAACAAGTTAATTTGTCATGATCTTTTCTCACTTGCGGTTAAACAATTATAGGTGAAACCTGGCTCTGATACGAATTGAAAGTGCAAGAGGGGGTGAATTACTATTTTTCATTTTTTGAGTCGACTTTCTGAAAGGGTCAGTCGACTACTATGCATAAATAAACAGTTAAGTAAAAGTGCAGAATTGTAAGTGCAGTAAAAGTAATTGATATCAGATATTTTTATACTGGTTGGGATCTAAAATGGATCTTACTCCAGTCCCCTTGGGTTGCAAGGGTATTCTCTACTAGTTTTTGGTGATTTTGTTTTGGGTACAAGCTTTGAGAGTATAAATCTTATGTCTACACTCAATTTTTTTTCTTTTCTTTTTCTCTCTTGATACAATGCCTCACCAACTATATTATTTTTTCTTCTCTCTTATTCAGTATACAGTAAAACACAAAGTAAAACAATGCTTGATAAAAGTAGAGCAAAGAACTTGAGATGGTAGAGACGATTTGTATAATCTTCTTCTTCAATTTTCAAAGGCTTTTATAGAGGATAAAGTAGTCGTTGGTGAAGAAATTTTGTGAAGAAGGCAACCCAAGAGATTTGATCCTTGGAAAAGGATATGAGAGATCTTATTTCCAAGAATAAGGAGGAGTCAATCGTTGACTCTTTAAATTCATTGATCTTGCTTCCTTTTCTTTGCTTGCTAGGATGTCCAGTACTCCCTTGATTTAAGCTTGAATTTTTTTTTCTATAACAGGTCCTTCAATAGGAGTCCCTATTCAATGCTTAGTACTTGATTTCATAAATAGAGGAGGATTACTGCTTCTTTCCAAATGCCTTGAGGTTTCAAGGAAATTCAAATTTCCTTGAAAGTCTTGATGATCCCTTTCCTTATTTTCCTTCCAAAATTAGAGTCAATTTAATTTTACTTAGATGAATCAATCTTCTGCTTCCTTGAATTATGCAAGATAATATTTTTTTTCCTTTGGCAAGGTCATGAATAAGTGCTTGGTACTGATCTCAAAATTAAAATAAATCTAATTTTACTTAGATGAATCAATCTTCTTATTCTTTCCATAGTATTTTGATCTTTGAGAATCTTTATAATTGTTTCTTTATTTTCCCTTTCTTCTTGAGAATAAATCTCTCCTTATTGCTTCTTGTTTGTTACTTGATTTTTCTTCCTTTTCGAGTAATGCTCCTTGATATTTTCCTTTCCTGCTTGATACTTAATTTTTTTTCCTCTTGGATAATGCTTTCCTTTCCTGCTTGGTACTTGCTCTTTCTATGATAAGTAGAATATCTTGATCAACATCTTTGGACAAGTTCCTATAAGGTAAAATTGTCATTCATTAAAATTAGAACACTATCAATTATTTTCTCCTTAATTATTAATTATCTTTATGATAGTTACCTCTCTATTTTTTTGATAACATAATTTTATTATCACAAAGCAAAAACTACAAAGAAAATAATTCTTGATGCCAGAGATAATGCTGCCATTAAGCTCCACCATCGCAGATCTGCTTCAAGAAGAGTTTAATTTATTTTGGGTCTATTTTAATCTAGAAATATCTTTTGTCGGATGATTCCGTTAAAAAAATATTTATTTTAATAGATTCACCCAATTTTCATTGATGATTTTAATGACTTGGAGCTTTTAAATTTATTTTAAAAAAAAGAAAAAATTAAAAAAGAAAAGAAATGAGGATTGAGGTGGAGAAGGGCCAGGGGCAGGTGGTGGGGGGTTTTGAAGAAGGAAAAGTCCAGGAAGGGTGGGTGGGGGCAGTGAGTTCGAAGAATAAAATAGGGGGTGGGGTTGCGAAGAAGAAGAAAGGGTGGGGCAGGGTTTTTCTTATTGTTTATTTTATTATATATATATATATATATATATATATATATATATATATATATATATATATATATTTGTGGGATCACCTTTAATTTTTAAAAATAGTACACATGTTTTTTTGCCATGTCAATAATTAGGGTGATATTTAATTCACTTAAAAGTTATTTAGAAGTCTATTTAAATGCCCGTAAAATTAAATTACTAAAATAAGTTTGGATGCCAAGTTTAGAGATTTTTTTATGTATTTACTCAAATACAAACACACCACGAGCATAAAATTATCATGCACATAAATCATACCATAATAGACCAACAAGTTCCAAACAAATCATTTATCAAGAACTATATCTCTCAATACAATTTACATTAATTGACTTTTCATAAATAATGGTCAATCAATTAATCAACACTACAAGTTCGCGGCAGCATACACAATGCACTAAAATGTATCAAGAAGAATACACAATATTTGGGGGAGCATACATAATATCTCATGTCAAATAAAAAAGCATGCGCAATGCTCAGAGAATCATACACAATGCCCTAGTAAAATCAGAAAGCATACATAATGACCCTACCTCATGGTACACAACTATATCACACTAAAAAAATATTATAAAGGATCTCAGTACTTGAAAATAAAATATATGTGGCTAGCTTCAAAGACCATCGATTCTGCCAAGCACACGCTCATCCTAATATATGGACCCGACAGATAAATTATTTTTGAAACAAATTTAAAAAATAAGCACTCAAAGCTTAAAGTCTCACTTCCCTTGCTAATGAAAAGTTTCACAACCTTGCAATGCGTAGAACACCAATCAAACAACCTTCAATGGATTCAATCTATGAAAAAATATTGACTAACGATATCAATTATGCTAGTCAGAGTTAAGTCTCAATATCCCTAATTTTTGAGTTTAAAGGTGAGCCTTAATATCTCACACCTTAAACCATGAATTAAAGATGAAAAAAGATATCTTAATCTTACTGTTGAAATTTAATAGATGAAAATTCTATCTAATATATTAATACTCAAATTTTAAAAATAATACTCAACCTGCATATAAGAGGACTAAAGTGAAAACTATAAATTTGCAAAAATTGATATGGTAAAACAGTGCTGCAAATAGCAAACACAGTGACTGCACACTCTAAAATTCTCTAGTATGTTTAACTCATAATTGCCTTATCATTATGTCTTTAAGCCATCATTACATCATTAACCAATTATTGCAAGGGTAGGAAATAAAACTTACTTTCTGCAATTCTCACTAATTCACCACTGAAAGGGGTTGTAAAATAGGTACTAGATTGCTCACGTGAATAATTTATAAAATAATTTTCATTGTGTTCTCGTTAGGTCTAATCACTACTACATTATTAATTTATTATTGAATCATAATTACTTGTACTCCTTGGACAAGAGAATCACAATAACCTATATATGAAGTATATACTAATGAGAGTACATCGTAACAAGAAATTAAAGAAATTTTGATACCTGACTTTGAGAATTTTTATTGCAGTAGCTTCCTATCGTGAATACCCAAAACTCCTCTACGATGTCCCTTATTTCCGTTTTTTTAAAATAAATAGATAACTAAAATAATTGCCCTAATTTTCTATCCCTTTTGTGATTAAAACGTGACTAAAATCTGAAAAGATATGAGCTTGACCTACTCTTTGATTCTCTTTTATAATTATAATTATTATTATTTATTGATTAAATTACCAATTCACCCTTTATTAAAATGTAGGATATTACATTCTTCCATACTTAAATAAAGTTCATCCTCAAAAGAGTCTTGAATTATATAGGAACTATTGAATGGCTGTAGAAACTTCTCATACACATTTTTGCAGTGATCTCTATGTCAATTTTATATAGATAATACATCTAAAATACTTTAATTGAAGAATGACCACTCAACCTTAGCTCGCAAGGTTGAATTCCATCATTGATTCCCAAACGTTTCTCAAGGATCTTATTCTTGTTTATATGCACTGTCCTAGTATATATAATCTGTATCGAGTTATAAATGTTATTCCAAATATTTACCATGTACCAACCTCCATACCTATAACAACCTCTTAACTATAACAACAAATTGTAATCAAACATGTACCAACATCATTTTGAACTTATCTTTCTAAGAAGTCTTCATGAAACTGCTAATGATAGAAGAAACCTCTAGGAGTACATAACCACTCGCCATTATTCTATGCCATAGAATTCTCTGATCCAAAAAGAGCTTTTAGTTGCTTCAATATGTAATTAAGTATTTTTTATTTCAAATCAACATTTATTCGGGGCATATCACACTAAAGCTTTTTAAGATATTTTATTTTCTAGAGTTCAAACTACTTATCTAGTGGATAATCCCAAAATCACATAAAGCCTCAAACGACATGGCTTGTGGACCATACTTTTTTTGGTAAATAAATAAGTTTATTATCAATAGTCTTTACAAAGCAGAAAGACTCAAGATTTGGACAGCCCCAGTCTTGAAACAACAACAATCCCTTAAAGATCTAATATCCCTATCAAAAAAAAAAACAGCTGCCTATACAACATTCTAAGAATAGTAATTCAGTATACTTAAAAAGTTAGATAGTCTAGGCTTCACTATCCCTCTTACATGTATATCCTGTATAATCCTTCTAACTAGTTCATCTGGATCTGGTCTTGACTTGGAAGATTCTTTGATTCCATTCTTGCCAAAAATAATAAACCCCAGTAGCTAGTAACATTCTAAAGATTTCAACAGTTGCACTCTTACCTCGACAATATTTTATTGCCCATTTTATTTCTTGATCCCATCCCTAGGCTTGCCTTGGGACCTGTATCCATACTAGCATTTTATTCCAAACTTGCACTGCATAAGGACATTTAAAAATTAAATGTTTAGCATCCTCCCTGGCTCCATTGCATAACACATATTGATCATCGTCTAGGCATCCCGATTTATCCAACCTAGCCATAGTAAACAACCTACCATAGACATTCAGATAGAGGATGAAGGTCAACTTAGGTGGGGCTACATTGTTACATGTCAATCGTCTCCACTCCACCTTCTGATACATACCCCTAAGCTGTCCATAGAGCTGTTTCGTGCTGAACTTAGCGGTGTCTAATACATTATTTTCATTCCACCTAGCTTCCTCTAAGTATTTGTGAGCTTTTATGATT
Organism: Jaltomata sinuosa; assembly: GCA_003996215.1. Lineage (NCBI taxonomy): Eukaryota > Viridiplantae > Streptophyta > Magnoliopsida > Solanales > Solanaceae > Jaltomata > Jaltomata sinuosa. Next base: position 15,556 of record QJPP01001787.1, on the reverse strand, counting down.
TTTTGCACAACTCAAGAAGCTTGTTTTGGTTGAGCACCCCATATAGTCTCATGCTTCCCATAATATAAGTGCACCCATTGTATCCATATTTTATCCTTCTTATGACATAAACACCATAATTTCTTGCAAATGGCTACTTTGTTCCAGGCTCGAAATTCTAAAATGTTGAGACCCCACCATTATTTTGGGGCAGTGTAGAGTGCTCCATGCTGCAAAAGCTTTTCTGGATGTATCCATTCCTCCGGTCCATAAGAACCTTCGACAAATAGCTTCAATACATTAGATCACCTTCTTAGGCAATACAAAGATCTGGGACCAAAATACTTGAATAGAAAATAACACACTCTTGATAAGCTGAGTTTTACCTGCATATGATAGAAATATAGATGTCCAACTCTGAATCCTTCCCAATATCTTTTCAATTAAAGGTTGGCATTGAAGTATAGACACCCTTTTAGTGCTTGGTGGTACCTCGAGGTATTTAATGGGAAAGTACATATGGAAAAACCAAGCATATGTGGGATCTCTTGTTGAAATTCATTAGATACACTTCCAAAAAAGACAGAGCTTTTGTCCACATTAGAAACCAGTCAAGATACCCCGGAAAACTTCCAAAAATAGCTATATAGCAATTAGATAGACCGGGTGTCCCCTTGGAAAAATAATAGCAAATCATCAGTTAAACTCAACTGTACAAAGTTCATCCTTTCACATTTAGGATGGTAATGGAAGTCTGGAATCCTTCGCCATTGCTTCAATAACCTAGTGAGGTACTCCATTACCAAAACAAAGAGGTAAGGGGATAGAGGATCCCCTTGTCGCAATCCTCTTTTAGCAGGAAAATGTGGACTTGGCCGACCATTAATGAGTATTGAGTATGAGAAACTTTCCACACACTGCATAAGCCATTCTATAAACCTCCTTGTGAATTTCAACTGTTCTAAAATTTGCCTTAGATATCTCCACTCAATGGAGTCGTAAGCTTTCTTTATGTCCATCTTTAACATGCATCTAGGTGAAATCCCCTCTACCATATCCCTTAATCAACTCATGGCTGAGTATAATGTTGTAATTAATCAACCTGCCTGGAATAAATGCAAATTGATTTCTGTCAACCAATATGTTCGTCACTCCTTGTAGCCTGTTGGTAAGCACTTTTGAAATGAGATTGTACAATAAGGTGAAACAAGAGATAGGCCTGCACTCTATAATCCTTGAAGGATTAGGAACTTTAGGGATCAGGGTAATAGTAGTACAATTGATAGCCTTGTATAATTCACCTGTAGATAAAAAGTGAAAAAATCATCAATAACATCACGTCCAATTATAGGCCATGCTCTCTTGAAAAAGAGAACATTAAATCCATCACATCCGGGTGATCTTTGGTCTCCAATGCCTTTTAGTGCAACAAACACTTCTTGGTCGGTAACAGTTGAGACTAATAGTAGTTGCTGGCTTCTATCAAGAGTTGCCCCATCACATATAACCATCTGATTTACACAGGGCAATTGATCAGCTGCTGTTCCTAGCAACTTCTTGTAAAAATCAAGTACCTCCCTAGTAATTCTCTCATTTTTAGTAGCTACTATTCCGTTGGATCTGACTAGAGAACATATCTTATTTTGTGCATTCCTGCTCTTAAGGCTAGCAAAAAAGTAGGTGTTGTATGAATCTCCTAGTTTGAGCCATTGTATTCTTGACTTTTGCATCAAGATGCTTTCTTCCACCTTTGTCCATTTTTCTATTTCTATCTTTAGTTCTCTTTCGACCCATATCAGCTCTTTAGGTTACTCTAGATTTCTCATTTGCTCTTACACTTCATGGAGTTCATTTCTAGCCTGCTTGATCCTTACCTCCACCCCTCAGAGTTCAATGTCATTAAACTTTTTTAGTGCCTTCTTATTTATTTAAGTCTTTCCCATACTAGTTCTATGCTACAACCATTTGGAGAGTTGCCCCAGGGTTCTGCCACCATATTTTTGAAATCCTCATGCTTGGCAAGGTAATTCAAGAACTTAAAAGGTCTGCCTTCTCTATTTTCCTCGACAACAAAATTAATCCCTACGGGTGAGTGGTAAGAACACCCATGGTCCATAATAAACACTTCTACTTGAGGAAAGTTTAACATCCACTGAGCATTGACTAAGGCCTAATCAATCATACTATAAGTGTGGCTATTAGTCCGAGAAAAGGTTCTCCCATTGGATTTAAGTATTGACAGGTCTGTATCTTCCAAGAAGTTGTTAAAATATCTCACTTCTACTACTTGAACTGGTGCTCCAATCATTCTATCCTCATCACCTCTAATTGCATTAAAGTCCCCCATAGCCAACCATGACACCTGTTGCGAAGAGTGTAAGCTTATGAGATCTTTCCATAGACATCTTTTGTTTTCTACTGTATACTGTCCATATATAGCAGTGAAACTAAAATTCAAGTCAACAATTTTTATATGGACTGACACAAGAATATATCAATCAGTTGTCTCTATAAGTTGGCAATCCACAACTTTCTTATCCAATCAGATCTAGAGTATCTCTCTACTACTATAAGTATAATTATCAAGCCACGACCATCCAGGTAACATTTTATTGATAATCCTTGCTGCATACTATTCTTTCACTTCATATTCACTAACCACTATAATACTAACATTATTCTGTCTAACAAAGTCTATAAGTTCTTTTTGCTTATGCACTTTATTTAGGCCCCTAATATTCCAGGCAATTAACTTCATGTTGGGGTTGGAATACGAGGGGAACTACTACAAACCATTGCATAACTAATCTGTCCAGTTCCCCTGCATCATATATACCACTTAATTCTTGTTGGGTCGGTAAGACATTGAATTCATTAATAGTCACAAGTTCAGTGGGTTGTGGCTGTTATATCTTTCCCTTAGCAACTCTAGCCTTCACCGCTTACCAATCAATCCCTTGTCCCTGTTGATATTCTAGATTGGTTCTCTTCTCTTGAAAATGTTGCTTCACAATAACACCACTGTTTATTGGCTCTTGAATAATTGTTTTTTGTTTCCCAATGTCTACTCACGGATGCCATTCTGCTCTCAGCCTTTGTGGTCTAGGTCGTGGCCTAGGTGCTTCTTGTATTGGTGGAAATTTGTTCCCTACTGTTAAACATGTAAGACAGTAGGTAGGCACCCATTCATACTCTATTTTCTGGGTAAATATATCACCATTTGGCCCTGCAATCTTAATAGAGGAAGATAGATTTTTAATGATATCCATCTCAATCAATACCCTTGCATAGGATATTCTATTGACTTGAGCCATACAAATATCTACAAAGAGGGGTACACCCAATCAACTAATTATCCGACTGAGGGACTGAACACCGTAGCAACTAAGAGGGAGTTTAGGTAATTTTACCCACACTGGAATCGTTTGGAGAACCTCTTTGCTTAGATCAAATTCTGCAGTCCATGCCTTCATGATTATTGGTTTGTTTTAGAGCATATGAGGGCCAGAATAGAGGATTTCATCCCTATCATCAAAGCTATTGAATTGTACCAAGAGATAACCATCATTGGGGTAGTAAACCTTAGGTTTGCAATATAGTTCCATTGAGCAGCTATGTACCTTTCAAGAGTAGCTTTTGTTGGGGAGGTTATCACCATATATAGAATTAAAGCATGCCTCCACTTTAATTTTTCCTTCTCAACCTTTTCTTTACACAGTTCCACAATAGTCTCCCCATTCTTAATCAATGGAGTAACATAGATGAGTGCCATTCCCTGTGCCACTAGCCAATTTCCCTGAAACAAGTTTGCCTAGTTCTTTTGTTCAATTTTCTCAACTGTACCATCGGCTACATGAGATACAAAGTTCTCCTCTTCTCTGGGTTTGTTCGCGTCAGATGGCCTGGGAGTCTTAGTCACTTCCTCCTCCTCTGTGTTCTGTCCCTTTCCCCCTGTGTCCAGATGTCGAGGTAACACTGGTATTTGAGTCCCAACCTTGTGTGAAGATTTCTATGCTCATAGTTATCTAGTATTCAACAATTGCATTCCTGTGTTGCTGCCTTGATGTATAAACCCCACAATTCTGTTTTCCCCACTGGTCGATACTCCCTTACCAAAGCCTAGAGTCAAATTAAATGTTGGGGTTTTGACCCCTTTTGGCTCCATCAGTGGAGGCCATGGGTCAATCAGAGCAATACCCATGGACCTAGTCCCACTAGTTGTTCCAGCGATTGATCCCTTTGCTTTATTATTTTTGGTGTTCAGTGCCTTCTTCTTCCTTGGCTGACCTCTCGCCATATCCATTAAGTACGTACTTAGCAGCACTTAAAGTGCACCAAGAGAGAAGGAATTTTTTTACTTCGAAATAGTTATAGGAATACTTATACATAGTTTGTGTTTTTGTGGACCATACTTTCACTTAAGAGACCTGCAAACTCAATTGTCGCACCACTCTATTACCAATGGATATTGAACCTGTCACGACCCAGCCCACCGGGAGTGGCACCCACCCGAAACCCCCGGATGAGTGAACCAATAACTCAATCAATACTTAGTGAATCTAACAGCTCAAAACCAATTTCATTAAATTAAAACTAACATTCACAACCAAATACTAATAAACCAAGGTCCTGTGGAAAATACCTCTAGAATCTGAAAGTCGCGGTACCAAAACATCTATTAATGTCTAAAGAATGGGGATGCGACCCCAAAACAAGAGTTTAAGTCCAAAACAAATGGACTAGAACTAAACTGGATGAAAACAAGGTAGCCTAGAAGAAGCAGCTCACCTTGAAATGTGGAATCATCGAAACTATAACTGAGGTCACGTAGCAGCCGCCAGAAGATGTCCTGTACTCACAAAAAGAAAGCAAGTGCAGAATTAGTACACAACCACAGTGTACTGTTAGGATCATCGGCTAGCTCGAATGAACAATATGTGAACGATAAACCAAAACTAAGTATAGCAGTACTAACATGTAATAACAATTAGCAATATAACTCCAGACTCTCAGTCTTCCTTCTAACTTATCAACCACATGAAACAAATTCAACACCACCCAAACAATGAACAATTACAATAGCATATACCCTCTTCATTCTACCTAGACCAACCAATGATCCCTAGACCCCTACCTAAGTGTTAACATGTGATTACCGATCTACACAAGGACTAACCCCACATTTAAATACAATAATCCGGCCTCTCATGGACTAATATGTAACGATCACAGTTTTAAACAATTAGCTCAGTCCACACATGGAACCATCGATAATATACAATCAACAATATAAATAAACCCATAATAGGCATGGTACCGAACTAACCATTATAGAACCTGTACCAGGTGTGGTACCCAAGCCAACTATTATAGAACCTGTACTAGGCATGGTACCCGAGCCAATCGATAAGTATCCCATAGCAGGCGTGATACCCAAGACAATCGAATGTCACACAAGTCCAACAATAAATTAAGTAAATGAACAATATCACACTTGTAAAACCAACAAGCAACAAAACTAAGTTCATTTCATATGATTGACACCCGGACACTTAGATATTCATAATTTCATCCCCTAAGCATGCAAGGCACATACATTACTAAACTAAAGTTACATGAACACATATTGCATTTGGAAAACAATAACCATCACCTACCTCAAATAGCTTAAAAACATTACTTGGCCAAAGCCGTCCTGTTTTTCGAAGCTTTGGTTTATTCTTAGTCTAACAATAATTACAAAACATACCAAAATCAATCCAATGGCCTAAAATTACCCGGATTATACTCAAATCCTAATCCCCAGGTCAACCCATGATCATTCCACCCATCCCAGGGCTTTTTCACCATTAATTCACCTAAAAACTACCATTTAACAGTTACATTAAGCAAATAACAATGATTTAATCATGCATAAGTGATAATAATCATAACCCAAGAATTGTACACCTAGAATCCCCCCTTTCCACTGGAATCTATCATCCTAGGTCAATCCAAACCTTCCCCCGAGCCTGAGATTATAGTTTCTAAGGTTCAGGAATTGAAATACTGAAGTGGGGAGCGAAAACCATACCTTTTCAATGGAGTTTGGTGGAAAATCAATGAAAATTTCTCTGCCTATGCCCTTCCCCAAAATATTCTTGAACAATTCTGGATGTTTTTGGGAAAGTTTCTGAATTTACAATGATTATTCTGCGATAGCGGTCCGTACACATCTATAGCTGCACCACCATAGTGGACTCGACCGCTATGTCAGTGCTGACCGACTTTAACTTCCGCTATAATGGAAATTTATCTGCTATAGTGATCATTGCGGTAGCGCAGTGTCACAGGATATAATCTCGAAAATTCTCTTAAATATGCCTATTTTACAAACACACTTCAAAACTCAAATTTCCAAACCAACTCTTTTACGTCAACTTTGATACCGGGAGTTTTACTCACCCAAATTTATTTTTGAAAAGTACTTCGGACTCCCTAATATCTTAGATAACAAAAAAACTAGCTTGACATAAGACATATTACCCAATCCTTACCCGGATTTCCCTAGACCATACCTCACTCAGAATCCACCCGAGACTACCCTAGCCCAAATTTTCCAACTCCCAAACCCAGAAGTTTTTCTAACCCAAGACTTCATACAAATGGCTTAATCATAACGATGGAACATGTCGTTACAACAGATACCAATTTACCCATCGTTCATCCCCGAATGATAAAGCCCAAAAAAGATGATTTAAAAGAGAGAAAGTGTAGTACCTGAATCCTCAAACAAGTAAGGGTACTTGTTCCGCATATCCTTCTTGGTTTCCCAAGTGGATTCTTCAACCGGATGGTGCTTCCATTAGACTTTCACCAATCTGATTTCCTTAGTCCTTAATTTCTGGATATCCCGATCAAGGATCGCAATTTGCTCTTCTTCATATTGAAGATCCTTGACTAGCAAAATTGAATTTCACTTGATAATATATTCCCCATATCCATAGTATTGCTTTAGCATGGATACATGAAAGACTGGATGGACTCCAGATAAACTAGGTGGCAGTGCTAACCTATATGCCACCGATCCTACCATCTTAAGAACCTCGAATGGGATGATGCACTGAGGGCTAATCTTTTCCTTCATGTCGAATCACATTACCCCTTTCATTCGTGACACTTTCAAAAACACTTGTTCACCAACTTGAAAATCCATATCCCTTACCTTGCCATCTGTGTACTCTTTCTGTCTGCTCTGCGCTGCTAGCAACTTGGTTTGAATTCCCCTTACTTTTTCTTTGAGCTTCCTTTACTAAGTCCATGCCCAAAGGTTTCACATCGCCTGCATAAAACCACCCTATAGGTGATCGACATCCTCTTCCTTATAATGTCTCGAATGGTGCTATGATGATACTGAACTGATAGCTATTATTGATTACACATGTTCTTAGTGTGTCTTCTAATACCTATATTGTCCTCTCCAACTGACCGTCCATCTGAGGATGAAATGCTGTGCTAAAAGTAAGTTGCGTGCCCAACTCTTCGTGCAATTTGCCCCAGAACTTGGAGGTAAACTGCATACCCTGTCTGAAATGATGGAGAGTGGCACCCCATACAACCTAATAATTTCCTTAACATAGATCTTGGCCAACTGCTATGAGTTATAATCCGCTCTGACCAGAATGAAATGATCAGAGTTGGTCAGCCTATCTACGATGGCCCAAATGGAGTCAAACTTCCCCAAGGTCTTAGGAAGACCCACCACAAAATCCATGGCTATCCTTTCCCACTTCCACTTGGGAATGGGCATTCTCTGAAGCAATCCTGCAGGCTTTTGGTGCTCGTACTTAACCTGCTGACAATTCTAGCTCTTAGACACATAGTCAACTATGTCCCTCTTCATCCTATGCCACCAATATAGTCTCCTCAAGTCCAGGTACATTTTTGTTACTCCCGAGTGAATGGAATATCGCAAACCATGAGCCTCTTCCAGCACATTCTGAATAAAGTTATCAACTAGAGGAACACAAATCTATCCTCTAATACTCTACATCCCATAAGCGTTAATTGTGGTGTTCAGGGCCTCCCTTGATAACACCTTATTTCGAAGTTTGATCAACTGTGCATCCTGAAACTGTTTGGCCTTGATATCCTCTATAAATGTGGGTTTGACCTAAATACTGGCCAACACTTCCCCCTGCTCTGAAATTCCCAATTGCATGAACTTTGATTCTAGTGCCCAAATCTTCCTAGCCAAGGGTTGTTTGGATACCCCCAAACAAGCCAAACTACCCATGTTAAAAACTTTCTGGCTTAATGCGTCTGCCACCACATTAGGCTTACCCGGGTGATATTGGATGGTCATATAATAATCCTTCAACAATTCCATCCACCTCCTCTGCCTCAGGTTCAAATCCTTATGTGTAAACACATGTTGTAGGCTACGATGGTCCGTGAACACTTCACACTTGACACCATAAAGATAATGTATCCAAATCTTTAGTGCAAAGACCACCGCTGCCAACTCCAAGACGTGAGTTAGGCAATTCATCTCATGGGGCTTAAACTACCTTGAGGCATAAGCTATAACATTCCTGTCCTGCATCAACACAACACCCTAACCCGAATGTGAAGCATCACAAAACAAAATAAAATCTTTACCTTTCACCGGCAATGATAGAATGGGAGCTGTAGTTAGGAGTGCCTTGAGCTTTTGGAAACTCTCTTAACACTTGTCGGACCACACAAAAGGTACCTCCTTTTGTGTAAACCTCATCAAGTGAGAAGCAATGGACGCAAAGTCCTTGATGAATCTACAATAGTAGCCTGCAAGCCCCACTGAGCTTCTAACCTCAGTCATAGTGCTGGGACGCACCCAACTCTTAACTGCCTTAATCTTTTGGGGATCCACTATCACCCTCTTTTCTGAAATCACATTCCCTAATAAAGCAACCAAAGACAACCAAAATTCAAACTTGGAAAACTTGGCATACAATTTTTGGTGCCTCAATATCCCCAAAACAATGCGAAAATGCTTTGCATGCTCTTTCTTACTCTTAGAGTAAATCAGGATACCACCTATAAACACAATCACAAAAGAGTCTAGATACGACTTGAAGACACTATTCATCAAACTTATAAAGGCTGTCGGCGCATTGGTCAACCCAAACGACATTACTAGGAACTAGTAATGCCCATACCGAGTCCTGAATGCCATCTTAGGTATATCCTTAGGCCTGATCTTTAGCTGATGGTACCCTGACCTAAAGTCAATATTAAAAAATATGTTCGCACCCTGTAACTAATCAAAGAGTTCATTTATGCGGGATAAGGGATACTTGTTTTGGACGGTGACCTTGTTCAGTTGCCTGTAGTCTATACACATCCTCATACTACCATCCTTCTTCTTTACAAACAAAACCAGAACACCCCAAGGTGAAGCACTGGGATGAATAAATCCCATATCTAAGAGTTCCTGAAGCTGAGTCTTAAGTTCCCTCAACTCTGTCGAAGCCATACGGTAAGGAGGAATAGAGATTGGGTGAGTGACCGGCTCCAAATCTATACATAAATCAATATCTCCATCTGGAGGCATGTCAGGCAAATCCACCGAAAACACCTCTTGAAACTCAGAAACCACCGAGACTGACTCAATCAAAGGGGGCTCGACACTAACATCCCGTAATTCTTCTAAGAAGGCTAAACAACCTTTTCCTACTAACTTCCTAGTCCGAACAAAGGATATGAACTTTGCCAGCTTAGACCTCTACACACCTTCCCACTCCAGTCTTTCCTTTCTTGGGATTTTTAGAGTCATGATATTAGCATTACAATTTAATACAACATGATATAGAGACAACCAGGTCATACCCAAGATAAAAACAAAATCTAGCATGTACAGAATAACCAAGTCTACCCAAGTCTAAAAACCCACAAAAACCATTGTACAAGTATGATACATATGGGTTACTACCACAGACTTCCCAACTGGGATAGAAACGTAAATAGGGGAATTCAGGACATCACAAACCAAATGCAGACCCAAAGAAAATTTCATATAAACATACAAATAAGTAGAACCCGGGTCAAATAATACAAAAGCCATCCAGTCACAGACTAAAATTGTACCTGTTATCACTACATCTGATGCTTCAACCACAGACTTCCCGAGAAATGCATAGCAATGGGATTTGTAATTAATCCGAGCAACCTCATTGGCTGGTTATGCTACTCCCCTGCCTACACCACCATTTACTCTGTTTCCCCGTCCTCTCTAAAAGAAACCTCACCCACCCTGTGGATGATCCCTGCCATAACAACTTCCACCTACCGGAACCACAATCTTAGTATGCTGTTGAGTCTGATTTCCTGTCTGCCTGTGAGGGCACTCCCTCTTGAAGTGACCCAGATCACATAACAAAAACATCCGCGGTCAAGAGAAGGCCTGCTAGTAGAAGAATAAGAAGCCCTCTGGCCTCTAGGAGCTGAAAACTACTGACTGGCTCCCGGATGACCACCTGTAGAAGCTGGTAGGGCTGACTGAATAGGATGAGCAGAATACACTTGCTCGTTGTTACCCCTGGAGTATGATCCACTGAAGTTACCTTTATTTCGGGACTTATTGTATAACACCTTAGCCTGCCCAACCTACCTGAACCCCTCAAATTTCTTCGCATAATTAATCACCTCGTTAAAACTCTTCCCTTCCAAGTTTATATACATAGACAACACCTGCAATTCAGTATTCAGGACCTTCACATATAGAAGAATTCTCCCCCCTCAGTACCCAAAAGCTGAGTAGCAAAACATGACAAGGCATGAAATTTAGCCTCATAGGCTGAAACAGATATGTTACCCTATTCAAGAGCTAGGAAATCATCCTTTTTGCGATCCCTTAATATGCGAGGCACATATTTCTCCAAGAAAAGAACATGGAACTGTGACCAAGTCATTGGAGACAAAACTGATTGACGATACTCTACATGAGCTCTCCACCACTGCTAGGCAGCACCTTGAATTTGAAATGTGACAAACTCCACACCATGATGCTGTACAATACCTAGCTCATGCAGCTTCTCATAGGAATCCAAAATAAACTCAAATGCATCCTCTTTCTCAGTACCTTGAAATGTCAGAGGTTTCAGTTTCAAGAATTTGGTTAGCATCTCATGCTCATTCCCAGTCATAATAGGGCCTAGCATTGGATGGAAAAAATCATCAGTGCCTGATGCCACATCCATCTTGGGAACCATTGTGATAGCTGGCTGAGTCCCCGAAACTTGATCTGTGGTACCCGTAGGAGTGGATCCAGCACCTACCAGCCCACTCAAAAAAGCCCACACTTGCTGAAATGCCTCGAGCGATATATGAGGAAGTCCTGCACCTCCAGCTGGTGCCTCCTCCTCCTATTCCGTGCCCTCTTTAAGAACATCATTAACTTCCTCCTCAATAGAAACCTGGGGTGGGGGAGGGGTTAACTCTCTTGGTTCAACAGCTGCTTGAGCTTCACCCCTGGTGGGGTTTGCTTTTCCTCTTCCTCTGCCCCTGCCCCTGCCCCTACCCCTTTCTCGCCCTCTAACTACGGGTTCCGCCACTAGAATTTCCAACCTTGCTCTGTTGCACCTGTTGTTAACCATCTGTGGACAAAAGAGTGAAAGAAGTTAGTTACCAATTTGTATCACCAGATATCAATTGGAATCAAGCTATAGCACGAAGGAAGAAAAAAGAGATAGTTTCCTAAAGTCCCATAGCCTTTCGAAGAAAAGTACAGATTTCTCCGTACCATTCTGCAAGACTCTACTAGCCATATTTTAGTACGACGAGATCAATGAACCTAGGGATCTGATACCATCTCTGTCATGATCCACCCCGTTGTAAGTGGCACCCACCCAAAATCCCTGGATGAGTGAACCAATAACTCAATCAACACTTAGTGAATCTAACAGCTCGAAACCAATTTCATTAAAATAAACTAACATTCGCAACCAAATACTAATAAAATAAGATCTTGCAAAAATACTCCTAGAAGCTGAAAGTTGCGGTACCAAAACATCTACCAATATCTAAAGAATGAGGATGCAACCCCAAGACAAGAATTTAGGTCCGAAACAAATGGACTAGAACTAAACTGGAAAAAAACAAGGTAACCTAAAAGAAATAGCTCACCCTTGAAATCTGAAATCATCGAAAATACAACTGAGGTCGCATAGCAGCCGCCAGAAGATGTTCTGTACTCACAATAAGAAAGCAAGTGCAGAATAATTACACAATCATGGTGTACTGGTAGGATCATTTGCCATCTCAATAAACAATAAACCAAAATTGAGTAAAGCAGTACGAACATGTAATAACAATTAACAATATAACTCCAGACTCTCAGTCTTCCTTATAACTTATAAACTGTGTGAAGCAGATTCAGCAACCACCCAAACAATGAACAATTACAATAACATATACCCTCTTTATTCTACCCGGACCAACCAAGGGTCCCTAGATCCCTACCTAAGTATTAACATGTGATTCTTGGTCTACACAAGGACCAACCTGTAATGACCCTTCCGGTTATTTCCATGAATACGTTTTTCTTGTGCCGTTAGAGCATGTTTGTAGCAGCCCCAAGTAACTTAAGGCTCGTCAGGACCGGTATTTCGGTGTTGGGCCCATTTGTTTGGTCGCATTATATGTTTTGAAGCCAAGCAAATCGGCAAAAGTTATCGTAAGTTCTTTAATGAATTTTCTGAACTTTGGGTCAAATGTCTCAGGGCTTTTCTCCCAATATATAAATAGTTAGAAGTCCCACGAAATACCAAATTGAAGGTCTACGAGTCTAGTTTTCTACGCACAAAACCTCACGTCCAACTGATCTCGGAGTAAAAAGTTATGACTGTTTTACCGCGGACTGTCTAGCAGAAAATGAGATGCAAACCGGGTCGCGAACCGGGTCGGGTTAAACTCGATTTAAGCCTCAACTTCACGTTTTAAAACGCCATTTCAGTTCCAAAACAATGATAAAACATAAGGGAGGATCCCGAGAGAATTCTTGAGTATCAAAATCGTGCGTTGGTGAATTACGAGCCTAAGCTTAAGAATTTTATTAGCATCGCGCGTGTATTTGAAAATATTTTATTTAAAAGTTGAATTTGGTAAAAAATTATATTATTATTGCCTTTTCAAAATATTTTAAAGGTTTATGAAAAATATTTTGTTACGATATAATTGTATATGTATTTATTTTATAAAGTTTTTATTCATTGTAATATTTTAACGGAGATAGTAAATTTAATTATGTTGAAAATTATTATTATAATATAGTAGGTTTTGTTTGAAATAATTTTCTATGAATTATGGTACATTTAAAATATTATATTTATTATACTACGAACTTATGCAATACCCGAATATATACGTATTGGGGAATGAATAGCTTGGTGCCACCTCTACCTCCACGTGGAAGTGGAGGGAGTGGACACCATGACCATACCTAAGTGGTGGCATCAGTGGAACTTGCAGCATTAGCATGGATAGCTTTAGCAAGCATTCATATCCTTTTGCTGCACATATCCATACGGCTTATAGGTATTAGGCAGAGGTGCATATCTGCACGTTGATTGAAAAGGGAAGTCAATTATCTACGTCAAATTATTCAAAAGCCCGAATTCGAGTTTAATTTTATTTTGGAGGTTCTCGGAGTGGTTCCGGCTCGGAAACCATCGTTCTAGCAGCTTGTCGTCGGACGACAGGTAGGTTACGATTTATTTTCCCTAGACTCCGCATATATAGAATAAAATTGTATTAATGGGCATCCTTGGGTTGGTTTATTAGGTTGGTACCACAGACCTCGACCGCTTTATTCACGTCCGCTTTCTTTTGTTTCTCCGTTGCTTGTAGTATTTGCCGATACATATTTTATTTACCCTTGTGGTCCTGTGAGGCCTTGTTGACTCTGGAACATAGAAGGTGGGATTTTGGGAATGTCCGCGAGTCCCGGGCATAGAATTATCCTTCTAGGCTGGTTATGCTTGCTGAGTAGCTGTGGGCCTGTGCAGGGTCGATAGGTTGATTGTGAGCTGCTGGCAGCTATTGTGTTTGATCATACCATTTTCATGCATAAAAAGAGGTTTTATACAGGTTTTACTACGGTTTGGGCTTCGGGCCTACTGGCACCATTTTCTAAACCTTGCATGGCCCGGGGGGCCCGTTTTTGATGAAAATAATTTGGAAATGGTTTGATTTAACTTGTGTATATTTTTGGGCAAGAAAGTAAAATTATGTTTAAAATCATCAGTTTTACGATTATCGCTAGACTCGGCAGGGCCGGGGTGCTAGTTGAGTTTTCTTGTTACTTGAGATGATTTTTAGCCTCGGTCGGACCGAGCACCTGAGATGACTTTTTACTGTTTAGACCCGATTACGCCCGGGCACCCTTGGAGGGGTTTTTGAGATATTTTCCTACTACTTTAGTCCTGGACAGGGTCTGGGCATTGCATATTCGAGACTGGGTCTCTATTTTGATACCGGACTTGCTTCCGGACGACATGTGTTGATACTGAGTTTTAGTATGGGGTCTGGGACCTCCATGGACCTTGCCATCCGGGCCAGGGGCTACGGGCTGCGTGTGCCGGAGGAGGGTATACGGTGGAGTAGAGGTATACGGGCAGTGTCCTTCCATGGAACCTACCTGCTGGGTCGGATCGGCGCCGGAGGAGGTACATACAGAGATACCATTTCACTTGAGATCTTCATGCATCATATCATTCATTGTTTGAGGCTCCACCCTTGTTTGTTGTTTGTTGATTGTACGCTCCGGTAGTATGGGATGCCGGAGGGTTTTTGTTTTCACTTATTTGTGTTCCTCGGTTGTATGGGCGGCCGAGGAAACTGTAGGTATACTTTTGCTATTTACTTACAGAATTGTTCTCTATTATAGATAAGTATGAGATTGGTATGATTAGTTGAGTTTGATCCATGTCTCTGAGCATGCCTATTATTACTCTTTCTCTCTTCTTCCTACTCTTGAGGTTACCTGTATACCGTCCATTTCGTAAACTTATTTCGTATACACTGCTATTGCAAGGACCCCAGGTGCGTTGTTTCTTACTTTCACCTGTGCCTATGGTGTGTATATTCTGCTTACTAGCCTCACATGTGGTTCTGTTGATTTCCCTCTGGGCTAGTTCCTGTGTACCTTTCGTTGATTTCTGTGACTGCTTGCTTCTATTCTGTCTATTACTATGCTTTTATCTTATATGTGCCCCGTCGGCCTATGATACCTACTGGGTACCTTATGCTTCGCATTTGGTGCTCACCCCTACCCCCTGTATCTTTGGGTGCAGATCCTAGCGTGGGCCATCGTCGTTAGATCGTTGTGATTCGTGCTTGGATATCTGTTGGGGACTACTTCAGACTGAGGGTGAGCTCTTGGCGATCGGAGCTTAACTTTAGTTTATCTTTTGCTTCATGTAGTCTATCACAATTCAGAGACATCTGTATATATAGTTTTTGTTTATTTGCACTCCATGTATGTAGTTTGGCTCTATACTATGATACCAGGTCTTGGGGTTTGGTTTAGTTTCCGCATATGTATGTATTTATAGTCCTT